>CM035174.1:7361472-7530982 GCA_020205615.1 Panax quinquefolius | reverse complement strand
TATAAGATATGTAAACCGTATTAGATCGACTGATTGAAGAAAATTACCTTGAATTAAAGTACTTTATATATGATTTTATACTTTTCCACGAACCTTATTATTGTTGTTTGAATTCCAAATAGTTCGATGGTGTGTGTTTATATATTTCACCAAAATATTCTGCGATGGATCGTAAAGTAATGATATGGTTGATGCATTATATTTAAAATTTTAAAATGTGTATAATAATAATAATAAATGTAAATAATAGTAAATTAAGCTTGATGTTTAGAATATTATAAAATTAAAGGATTATCGGATTTAAGATTAAAACTTTACTAAGAGGTTAAATTAATTATTAAATTATTCTCTTGATTAGTTGACGAGAAGGAGTTTAGTGAAGTATATTGGGATTATAATTTTGGATATTACATTTGTGGCCCCAAAATAGGTATACATCACCCATTACGAGTTGTCAATACATGATGCGAAACAACTACAACTTTATTATTACAACGGTAAAGCGTGAGTTTAAATACAAATATTATCTTAGAGAATATCTATACTCAAATAAATCCTCATCACATTTATTGATACATTATTTTACAAAATGGTGAGGACTACTAAACAACTCTCTCTAGAACCTTCATTCCATACCCCAGGCTACTCGCTTATATTCTCGCCTCACGAGAAGAAAAATGGAACAAAAAGGAAAAGGGTGAGCTCAACTAGCTCGATAAAGAATATTATGACTAAGATAATATACAACAAATTATCGTTAGTCTTCAACGAGGAAAAATCTAATAGAATACAATGATGACAAATTTTAAATCAATATTACATGAAATAATAATTCATTAGAAGAGTTAAGTAGAGAATCAAACTACTATCTTACATGTATGAATTTAAAAGTTCATAAAATCTATCTTTTATCCACTGTAACATCAATCAATATACATCTGGAATCAAATATTCATCTTTGCACTCTGGGGCCAAAGATATTCATCGATTGGTATGTTCATCTAAACACACGCTCATCTTTTTCTGACCGAAGATATTCTTGAAATCATTCATCTTTGCACTACGGGCCAAAGATATTCAATAATATCATCATTTAAGGCGAGGATGATGAAAAATATTTTTTAAAGAAAGCGAATCCGGTGAAACAAAATGACAAGGATTAAGGATTAAGGATTAGTACTTTGTTTTATCCATGTTCAAAAATAATCATAGTGGTGTAAAATTCAAGAATGATCAAAAGCGTGGATCTGATCAAAGCTAGTATCGAGAATAGATATTTTGGACAAAAGAAGAAATTTTATTTTTTGAATAGAATAGTATATCGTGAATAGTAACTCAGGACGAAAAGATAGAAATTTTCCAAAAAACATCTTCACGCTTACATGAATAGTACTCGTGAATAGTAACTCATGAATAGTAACTCGTGAATAGTAACTCATGAATAGTAACCCAGAAGATAAAAAGTTCCAAATTTGATAAAAGTTCAACCAATATTTGATAATGATATTGAAGAAATAATATCATCGAGAAGAAAATAACATCCCTTACCTCGAAAGATCGATCTTCTAAATTTGAAACAGGATATAGGCTATGACTTGAACTTGCAGTATAGCAATACTCAAACTATACTCAAAATACTCACAAGAATACCGATAATATAGAGAGAAAACTTGGGTTTACGGTGTGCTTTTCAATTCTAACATAAGCACCTATTTATAGGAAATTGCTTAGAACACGCGAAAATTTAATATAATATTAATATATAAAATTTTTCTCGCACATTCTTATAAACTGAAATCAGCTCATTTCAACAACCAACCAAGCCCACCAAATATATCAAAAACGTTTTTCTAATTTAAATTATTTTAAACTTCCAAAATCAATTATTTGAACTTTAGAACTTCAATAATTCATAATAAATAGCCCTTTTATCAGAAAATTCGAATCTCATGAGTTTTTATAGGAAATTCAATTCTCTACAACTTTGCGGAAGAAAGTTTTCCAAATTCCAATCGAGAAATTGACCGAAATCCACAACGGGCAATTTTACAGTATAATCAAATTTCGATCGATAAATGGGGTCCAGACATGTTTAACATGTTTTAAACATTTATTGCAACAAAATACTCTTCCTCCTCGTATACTCATATATCCCACATTAGTTGTAAAAATATCACCATTATTATATTATTAAAATATAATAATATATTTAAAAAATTATTTTATCAAAAGATAAAATTTCAATTTTCAACAATTGTCACATTAAAATTTTCTCCATATATCCACATAAAATCAATATTTTCCTCATCATATGAATCAATAATTAATTATTCACAAATAATATTACTGAGAATCACTGATATTGACAACCGAGGCGGTTCAGGAAGAGGGCTTTCGATAAGAATTTCTTCTTCTTGGCGCTTGATTAGGTGACCAAACCTCTCCTTAGCAGAACTTTCTAGACATTGCCAATAATGTTATCTAATAATATTATTAGGATAATATGAATTATTAGCCGATAATGAAAAATCTTGTGTAATGAAAATTATTGAAACAATGATATAAAATATCAATCAGCGGACAATTATTAACTCGATAACATATCTTGAGCGATTAATTCGTAACCATTATTGAGTAGTGCCTTCAATAATTGGTGCAATCTTCTTGTCTGACAATAGCGTATTCTTGTGTTTTAACCGGGTATTCCAACGATGTTAATAACAACTTCTGTAGTTATTTTTAAACAACTTATATTTGTCGTTTTCTTCATCCAATCGCTTTTTAGTTATGGGGCCCACACATATTTAGGTAAATCGAATATTCCTCGACGATCTGAATATTCCGACGACGAATATTCCCAAAATGAATATTTTATAACCATTTGCTTATTTTGAAATATTTGCGTATCTTACCCTAACTATCCACATTAATCAAATCAACCCTTACTATTTCAAAATAATAAATAGAAAATTAAATTTCATTAATAATAAGTTGGGGTCTATAGGCCACAGTTCCTACTCGATCGAGGATTAAAATGGACCAGATGAATCGAGGGTTAAGTTTTCCTCTCTTTCCAAATCTTGTAACTCCTTTCCATGGAGCAACTCTTAACAACACATGATCTCCTATATCGAATTCCACGTCCTTTCGATGAAGATCAAGATAACTCTTTTATCGATTTTGTGAGGTTTTTACACGTTGTCCGGATCGTTTGAATCTTTTCCGTAGTCATATACGTACCAACTCCCGGTCCCAACAACGTTGCTTCACCCACCTCATCCCAAAGATCTTTGGAGAAGCGACACTTTCTTCCATACAACGCTCGAATGGAGCCATGCCAATACTTGCTTGATAAGCTGTTGTTTGTAGGAAAACTCCACCAATGGTAAGAACTTGTCCCAACTCCCTTGAAATCAAGGACACGAGTCTTAATAGATCTTCAAGAGTTTGAATAGTCCTCTCCGATTGTCCATCAAAATCGAGGATGATATGCCGAAGCTAAATCGTAAGTCCTGTGCCCATAGCTTTTGCAAACTAACCCAAAATCGTGAAGTGAATCTTGGGTCTCGATCGAAACTATGGATACCGGCATACCATGCGATCTTACAATCTCGTTTATGTACATCTGACCAAGCGTTCAAGTGTATAAGTTTCTCGTGTCGGTAAGAAATGAGCGAGACTTGGTCAACCTATCAACAATGACCCAAATCGCATCAATGCCTTGAGAAACCTTAGGAAGGCCGTGTAGCGAAATCCATGGTAATGTGTCCCACTTCCATTTCGGAATTTCAAGTGGTTGCAATGGACCTTTTGGTACTTGATGCTCCGCTTTAACTTTCGTTGACAAGTTAGACACCTTGAGATAAGCAGCCGCTATCTCTCTCTTCATATTGCTCCACCAAAATGTATGGCGAATATCATGATACATTTGGTACTCCCGAGATGGATTGCAAATGGTGTGTTGTGTGCCTCCATCATGATATTATACTTTAAATCGAGGTCGTTAGGAACACAAAGTGCGGAGTTGACTCAAGTATTCCTTCTTCATCGATTCTTGCTTCCCAAGATAGCACCTTCTTGCACTTTCTTCTCTCATACGCATCAGCTCGTGTCAGAAGCTTCGAGCGACTTTAACTTTATCAATTAAAAGTCGGTTCTACTGTTATACTCGCTATCATCACATGCGTCCACTGAGTCTTTAATTCTATCTCCATCCTTTGCAAGTCACACAAAATGGGCCTTTCGTTGACAATATCGCACTTCGTGCTTGCATATGATTTTCTACTCAATGCGTCATTACTACCGTTCGCTTTTCGAGGATGGTATTGGATGGTATGATCATAATCTTTCAGCAGTTCAAGCCAACGTCGTTGTCGCATGTTGAGTTCCTTTTGAGTGAAGAAATATTTGAGGCTTTTATGATCCGTAAAGATCTCCACTTTCTCCCCATACAAGTAATGCCTCCAAATTTTAAGTGCAAAGACAACGGTTGCTAACTCTAGATCATGAGTAGGATAATTCTCTCTCATATTCTTTGAGTTGTCGCGAGGCATAGGCTATTACTTTTCCATGTTGCATGAGAACACATCCCAACCCTTTGCTAGAAGCATCATGTAGATGACAAATCCCTCCGAGCAGGATGGTATTGTCGAGCAGTCTTTGAAATAAGTCTCCTCTTGAGTTCTTGAAAACTCTTCTCACATTCTTCGCTCCAACCGAACTTTGTATCTTTCAAAAGTCACCGAAGTCGATGGAATAGCGATTCGAGAAAATCCTTCCACGAATCTCCGATAATAACCCGGCTAAACCGAGAAAGCTACGTACTTGATCATCGATTTAGGTTGTTCCCGACTTTGAATAGCTTCAATCTTTTCTTTGGGTCAGCAGATATTCCATGACTTGATACCACGTGGCCAAGGAATGCTACTTCTTCAAGCGAACTCGCATTTCTTCAACTTGGCATAAAGCTTATATTCACGAAGCTTTTTGGAGTGTCGACCTCAAGTGTTGCTCATGATCTTCACGGCTTTTGGAATAAATAAGGATGTCATCAATAAAGACGACCACAAAGTGATCTAAATATTCCTTGAATACTCGGTTCATCATATCCATGAAGGCGGTTAGGCATTAGTCAATCCAAAGGACATGACTAGGAATTCATAATGCCCGCATAGGAGTTACGAAAAGTCGTCTTTGGAATGTCGGTTCTAATCTTCAATTGGTGATATAGGAACGAAGATCAATCGTTGAAAAGAATTTGGCTCCTTGTTTGGTGGGGTCAAACAGGTCATCAATACGTGGCAATGGATACCTATTTTGATGGTGACGTGATTCAACTCCCCGATAATCAATACAAAGTCGCATACTCCCATCTTTCTTCTTCACGAATAGAACAGGAGCACCCCCAAGGAGAAGTACTAGGACGAATAAAGCCGATGTCTAACAATTCCTGCGGTTGGGTCTTTAACTCACGAAGTTCAATAGGAGCCATTCGATATGGGGCTTTGGAAATAGGTTTTGTCTGGGTTCAAGGTCGATACAAAATTCAATTTCACGCCTGGGGTAGGCCGGGAAGTTCTTCTGGGAATACCTCGTGAAATTTATTAACAATAGGAATATCGTTTAAAAGCGGCGTATTTTTATTTAAATCGTGACATGAGCTAAGAAAGCTTGACATCCGCTTTTTCAATAAGCGAATAACTTTATGGCTTGAGATGACCGTGATTGATTTTAATGGTTTGGTCGTTTGAATTCGCATAATAGGTTGATTAGGAATATGAAAGCTAACAACCTTACGAAAACAATCAATTTTTGCATGATAAGTAGTTAACCAATAAATCCCAGAATCACGTCAAATGCAAGTATTTTTAATGAAATAAGATCGACTGGTAATGTGAGGGTACCGATTTGAACCAAACAAGACTTATAAGCGGTGGATGTAATGAAGGTTTCTCCCAACGGAGTTTCCACGAGATAAGTCAAAGTCTAATTTCTCCTGAGTCAAATTTAATCGATGAGCGCAAGTAGGAGAAATAAAAGAATGGGTAGAACCCCAGATCAAATAAAGTATAGACTTCATTAGAGTTTATGATAAGCTTACCCGTGATGACCTCATTCGGATTCCTTGCTCTTTGGGAGGTCACAACAAATGCTCTCCCTCAGACTCTGGTTTTGAATTTTACGGGATGGCCTTTGGTGCCTCCATCCTATTTGAATTTGTCTTTGAGAAACGACAAAAATCGAGCTAAGTGACTTCTCTTCCACAATTATAACATGCTTTGACTGGCATGACGCAGATTTGGATGATGTGTCCCTCTCCTCCGCATTTGAAGCATATGATAGGTGGTCTTTCTCCTTCCTTAACAATGGGTCTTTGGTCCGACGTCTTTCCATCATTATTGAATCTCCTTTTCTTGAAATGTCCATTCTTATTGTTTTATTACGATTACCACCAAGTGGTTACCATATCTCGCTTTGTTGATTCCCCACGCTTGTTGTCACCGCCTCGATGACTATTCTCATTTGGTATTATAATTTTGCCATTTGCTCTCTCTTTTAGTTCGTTGACTCATTATCGCGCTCCACTAATCGAGCCCTATTTACAACATCCGAATACAAACACGCTTTATGAGAAATAAGATGTTGGCGTATCTCGACTTCAAACCTCTTAAAACATTCGCGCCATTCTCTCTTCATTATCCACCAAGTGGGGCGAACCGTGATAACTCGCAAATTTTGCCTCGTATTGCGACACGGTCGTATTGTTTTGTTCCAACTTGATAAACTCCACCTCCTTCATGTGGCGAATACTTTCGGGAAAGTATTTGTCGTTGAACGACTCTGGAACTTCTCCCAAGATATCTTCAAGACAAATGGTTGAGTACGTTTTACCGATTCCCACCAAGAATCCGCCTCTCCGTATGAACATAAAGGCGTGAGGGAACCTTTGCTCCTCTGAGCATCCCAAGACATCAAATATCTTTGTGTCTGCTTTATCCATGCTTCCGCCGAAGTGGTTTTTGGCTCTTCCTTAAACTCGGTGGTCCCAGCTCCTTAAATTGTTTAGCGGTGACCGCCAAGAATTTTCCGTGTTTCCACCTACGTTTTGGATGAGTCGCTACTTTCTTTGTTGCATAAATTGCATAAAGCCTCACGAACATTTGATCATTAAATCATTTGGTCGGTGTTGTTGTTTGCATGAGGATTTGTCGCCTTTCGATACATTATCCACGATTATTGATATGTGGTGAATCAACAATCGCTGCGCTCCATTGCTATTCTCAACATTCTCGAGATGTCATTTTGAATCGCCACAAAACAAAAGGTTAATTGACATGTAACAAATTATCCCTATCTTCTGACCAACCAATAAAATATCACATAAACTTAGGTAGGTCATACTAGCGAAGGTATTCCCCGTCTCTCCCCTCCTAGTACTATTCTCACATCTTAGCGAGGATCATATCCTCAAGCTCGACGATACCTGTTGTGCGCCCCCAAAATTAGGTATACATCACCCATCTTGGGTCGACACTTACATGGTACAGAATTTAAAAATAACTTATTAACATAACTGTCGTGTACAATACGACATAAACTGTGAGTTTAAATACAAATATCGTCTACTAGATATTATACAAACTCAAATAAAAAGTCCTCATTACAGTTATTATCACACTATTTTACAGAATAGTGAGGACTACTAATGCTATCTTCAGGACCATCACTCGTTTCCCCGACTCGTCCCAGCTATATTATCATTTCTGAAGAGAACAGTGAAAGAAAGGGTGAGCTCAACTAGCCCAGTAAGAAATATTATGACTAAGATAATGCAGAATAAATTATCAATAGTCTTCAATAATGTTAAACTGATAAAATACAATAAAATAAACCGGTTTAAGCTGCGGTGGAATATCGCAATCCATTAAAAGAGTCAAGTAGAAAATAAAGTCTACTATCTTTTAGGTTTTAAAGGTTTTTCATCATTGTTTATAAATGAGACTCAAACTTTAATAAATATTTCACATCATCGAATCACCCCGCACCTTTTCGGCCGAGGATATTCTTTAGTATCACGACCACAATTATTCATGCACTTCTGTGCCAAGAATATTTGTGTATTCATTAATGGTCATGATCATGCCAACAAGCTGTCCATCAATGCACTACTGACCATCGAGGATTTTTATCACATCATTTTGTAACATTACTGATTCATGATTACACCGAATAGTCTCTGGTCATAATCATACCAAGTCCATCTATGCACTACTGTGCCACGGATGACTTTAAAAAAATATAAACATGAGGATGATGACAATGATATAAGAATTCAATAAAACAAGTTCAAGAATTATTTTATCGAGGAATTATTAACGTCCAAATTATCAATATGATCATTGTTTTGTAGAGTAAAATTCAAGAATGATCGAAGAATATTTTCATGAAAAGATCTTTGGATGAAACGCAAATATCAAGGATATTCCACTAATTTCATGGAGTATAGAAGTCAAAGTTTTAACTTATTTGGGTATAATAAAGAATGGAATAACAAAAGAAATTACCATGCATGCGATAGACCGCGCACGACGAGTTATTCCAATGTAATAATAAATAACGAAACGGTGGTGAAATTCACACCGCAGGATGTTCCAATGAATAATAAAAGATGGAACCGGATCCGATTGTAAAACACGGATAGGATATTCCAATGAGAATAATAAAGACGGAACCCGGTCGGTGTAAAAACACATGACAGGATGTTCCAACAGTAATAATAAAGATTTTAACCGAGTCCGGTAAAAAACACATGCATGGATGTTCCAATGAATAATAATAAAGACGGAACCAGTGGGTGTAAAACACATGCATGTGATGTTCCAATGAGAATAATAGAAGAATGTCACCAAGTATAGGGTAAACCAAGCGTATCTGAGTTATTCCAGCAGAATAATAAGTAATGGAATAACAACAGCCTTCTCTTCATGAATAAGAAAGAATAACACCCTTACATTTGGTAGGAGATTGAATCTGCAAAGCGGTGTAGTAACAAAATACTCTTCTTCTTTCTCTTATTCTCTCTATACTTTCTCTCTCTATAGCTTGAATGAATTCGTGAAAATAATGAAGCCCTAGGCCTCTATTTATAGAAGATTTCTAGCTTAGCACTTCTTAGTGTGAAAAGGCAAGTGGCTTCGACGACAGGGTTTGGCGCTTTGTAATGTGAAGCGACAAGTGGTTCGGACGTCTGGTAAAGGTAATTACTATTAACAAAGGTAAATACTATCGGCGAAGGTAAATACTATTCACAAGGGTAATTACTTATCGACGAAGGTAATTACTATTGTGAAGGTAAATACTATTCACAAGGGTAATTACTATTGACGAAGGTAATTACTATTGATGAAGAGACTCTTAGATGATGACATATGAGCCCCCATAAAATAATCAAACTTACCACAAATCATTTTTTTTCATCAACACATATTTAATCTTTCAACATTATTAATCATTTATAACATCGTCTCAATTATTGATTTAATACTATAACATATTATACTGAGATGATCTTTGTGACAATAATTGAATCAATAATATAAGAGATATGATGCGTGAATTCATCGTAGCAATAATTGAGCATAAAAAGTGACTTCTCACGTAAGCATCAATAATCAATACTGAGTGCTACTACGCAACTACGCCAGACATCGTACTTTTACCACCGGGTAGTTCAACAGCTTTTTAACGGTAACACCTCCGTAGAGTTATTTTTATAAAATATTTTTGTCGTTTTCTCAATCCGACAATAATTCTGTTGTGGGGTCCACCAATGATTGAGCCATTGTACGAATATTCCCTAACAAAAAGAATATTCCCCGACCAAATGAATATTTTATAACAACTTGCATACTTTACAAAATTTATAAATATTACCCACAACTATAACATTATATCAAATTTATTCCATAATATTCAAAAATAATATTTATAGAAAAATTCATCTTTATTAAAAAGCTGGGGTCTTACAAATTGGCTCTACACACTTCTGTGCTTGGGCCCTGAACATATCCACGTAATCTGACAGCTCCTCGTTTGGCATTTGCTTGAATCGCATGAGCTCTACGATGGTTACCTGTTTCTGTACATAGAATTTTTTTAAAAAAATTGCAATTTTAGATCATCCCAATCATGGACTGATTCCTTCTTCAAGTTGTAGTACCAACTGAAGGCCTTGTTGAATTCTCTTATCAACAAATTGTGATTGTTCTTTTCATCATATCCTAACCATGGAGACATCGACTCCACGAACTCGCAATGTGTTCCACGGAATTTCCTTTCTCCCCATTGTATTTTGGAAATTGCAAGGGGCATGCTCGATATATACCACTGTCGGGTAGGGTTGTCTCGAATATGTGCGGGTAAGATGGAGTATAGTAGATCTAACTCCGTAGGTCGGGATGTCCTTTCGTGAAGTTGATTGATCCCATCGATCATATCATCCTTTGTCACATATTGGCTCGTGGTATGGACTCTCCGTGGTACATAAATTGGTTGATGTACACTGGCATCATGTAAATTCTGTATCAGTTGTGCTTGTGGGCTGGTTCGTTGAATGAGGCTTGGGATGGTTGGTATCTGCACTTATGAAAATGCGGGGATAGTAATCAGAATGATATTTGTCTGAGGTTGGCTGACTTCTAGTCTGGGTTGTGGCACATCACCACTTTTCTGAGGTTCCAAGTGGATGATTGGAACGGACTGATTCTCCATCAATGGAGGTGCAGTCTGATTCTCCTTATTGTTGATATCGTTGTTGTTGTCC
This sequence comes from Panax quinquefolius, assembly GCA_020205615.1. NCBI lineage: Eukaryota > Viridiplantae > Streptophyta > Magnoliopsida > Apiales > Araliaceae > Panax > Panax quinquefolius. The sequence continues at coordinate 7,520,160 of CM035174.1, read as the reverse complement.
TCCACTCTTGCCTATTCTCCTTGTGAATTGTCTGGGAACATGGCCTTGAAAGCGAGAATCGCATCAACTCATCGACGAAAAATTTTTCATTTCCTCTTGCTTCTCTGTATCTCCAAAGATCATAGCCATCATCATCCTTGTCCTTCCCGTGCTTCCTTCAATGCATTGAGCATCTCGGTTACTGACAAACATTTGCCTACTCTCCACTTTCTTCCTCGCCTTGCCTTCCCGCGCCTGTCTTTCTGGCACTCGTTAGTTGTTGATCAGTCATGTATGGTGATGTTGAACTTCCTTCTGAGGCGTCTTCAAGGATGGGTTAATCGAGATCTAGATTCACGCCTTGAAAAGCTTGACTTGCTTGCCTTGGAACTGGACTCGGTGAGGTAATGCTATTTGTTGGTGAAGATCTTCCTACTGTTCTCCCACTTCGAGTTGTGAGCATACCCTTCATGAATTCTACACCTCCCCAGCAGAGTCGCCAAATAAATGTGGGCAAGGAAATTGCGCCTTGCTAGTTTAGGGTTTCGTGTTGGCTGAGGAGGAGAGAAATCCACGAAGAGCACGGAATTGATTGATTGATTGAAGAGGGGAGAACGATAGGTGGACGATTACTCTAATGACGCGTGGCAGAACTCCTAGAATCCGGAAACCGTGTTAGGGTTATTGGAATTCCAAGAGCCTTCTTCTAGAGTCCTTCAAGTTGAGAGAATGTCCAAACCCTTTTAGTGCTTTTAGGTGGAATATCCAAGCTTTAAGTCACCAAAAGAGTTCAAGTCATGTGTCTGAAGAGAGGTCCCCTTCCCAATGGAATGGAAGGGGTATTTATAGGGTTTTCTGAAAAGTGGTCATGTGCCAAGCACATGCTTTCAGGGAAATTCCAGAAATACCCTTTAATCATCGAGTAATGCCCATATTGCCTCGTCCTTAAATAGCCGCCAATCCAATTCCTTAATCAATTCCCAAAACGCAGCCGTCTCCACGAGCCTTCCGCCTTGGGACACGTGGAGGTTTCTCCTGTGTCTAGTACATTTATTTTCGACTTCTCCATCTTCATTTAATTAGGTTATGCGAACCCTAATTTTTGTATTTAATGAGGTCGTGGAACCCTTATTGTGCATTTAATTTTATTAGGTCATGTGAACCCTAATTTTGCACTTTCAGCCCACACTTACTTAAAGGTACTTGGGGTGGCGAGATGTGAGTGTTTAAATATCGAGAATACGAATGGTAAAATGGTGCATACGGGTTTAATATGCAATTAACCTTACATATATTAGGATAAGATTTTAAGGATATAAAAAGGAAATAAAAATCAGAAGAAAAATTAATGACTGGGATGAATTATCTAAACAAAAAAAAACCCGACCTTTTAGATCAATTTTTTACTAGATGATATTTGGCCTAGTGGTATGATTCATCTCCTGATTTTTTTTAAAGGTCGAGAGTTCGATCATTGATGACTTGTAAGGAGAGTGTGTGTGATGTGTGTGTCAATATTGTAACAATAAAAAACTCGACCTTTTAGGTCAATTTTTTTGTATTATTAGTTATACTTTAAAAGGTTCATTTTAAACTAATAATTATACCTAGTAGGTTTGCTAATTAGGCAAACTTGAGAATAAAAAACGCCACACAAACATAAATACATGTGACAATTATGCATAGTCGATTATCTAATACTCCATCTTTTCCAAGTGTTGGGTCATGATATTTCCTCTATTGGGCGGATGCATTGGGCCTATTTATGTAATTAGTCCATTTGTTCTTCTCTATTGGGTCCTAAAGTTATTGGGCCTAATCCTTATATTATCTTCATTATATCTCCATAATATTGGGAGGGTCCATGGGTTGATCCATTGTATCTTTTAATATCTAAGTCTTTGACTTGTAATGATGAAAAAGGAAGGTCATTAACCAAAAGTCCGCAGATCATTAATGTGGATGGGATTATATCCGGCAGGCGACATGTACAGTGGAAAAAAGGTGACACAAATACATGAGATCAGGGAGAAGTAGGGGGCTGTGTCAGATAAGAGTTGGTGGCACGAAAAACTGGGCAAGAGAGTATAACCTAGCAAGGGAGTCTTCAAACAAAAGGTACGCATACATTTAACAAAATTATCTCTCTCTAAACACTAGACATTTTTCATCCTCTATTGTTAACCCTTGTGACCACCTGTCAGATTGACTCACGTAGTAGCTATTCCCCGATGGTCCAGCCGTCAAGCTTTTGGTGTTGACCGTGTTTAGTGTGCAGGATCAGGGCGTCTTACGTGATTGGGACGTTGGAGAAGATCTTAGCGTTAACATTGGCGCTAGAAGGAGGGCTGAGTTCTAGTGTCATTGAGTTTTCAATCACATTCATTTAACCTACGGAAGATGGTGAGGAGTAGAGATATGTCGCCAGAGGGCAAGCGGTGGGGTCGTGAGCTCATCGTTGCCTCAGATTTTGATGAAGGATCGTCTGGGTCCTTCGAAGAGTGCTCATGAGAGTGAGAGCACTGCTTCCAAGCATGATTCCAATGGTTCTCATCCGAGAGCTCATGGTGGTGCCAGACGAAGGTTGGAATTTGCTAATGATAAAGGCCGAGACCAAGGTCGCAGACGAGTGGAGGGTTCTCCGCCTAAAACCCATCACCGAAGTGGTCGAGATGACAAAGCTGCCAAGTTGGCAAAGATGGCAGAAGAGGCGGATAAAGCTTTGGAAGTTCTACTAAAGCAAAGGGAAGATATAGCTGTGCAGATGCTTCGGATGGCCGATCTGAAAGACGAGGCGTCCACTTATGTTCAGACCAAAAGACGAAGTAGGCATAAGGATGTACAACGACGAGAGGGGAAAGATCCAGAACATTTATGTGTCTCAGGACCGTTCTCGTAATCAAAGGAGATCGAGGAGCAGAACTCCTGAGGCATCAAAGGGAGCACTTATTGTCATCGGTTCTCAAGACCGAGATGGTGGCCGACGGAGGTGTAGGTCGAGGGAGATCATACCAGAAAGTAGAAGGAGAGATCGGTCACGGAGCACTCTCACCGTAGTGATGGTAGGGTCGTCACCAAGTAGATCCAGAAGTCTATCAAGGGCGGTGATTTCTATTAGAGAGGGTCGGTCCATTCCGAAGAGGAAAGAGTCGTCGGAGAAAGAAGTTTCCTCGCAGCTAGAAGGTGTGGATTTCTTGGTGAAGGAATTGAAGGAGCTTACGAAGCAATTAGCTGAGGTTCAACAAATGAAGGATACTCCGGGAAAGAAGGCATCCCTATTTTCCTCGGATATTCTTAAAGAGAAGGCAGACACCACGAAAAAGTTGCCTCACATGGAGAGTTATGATGGATCTGGAGATCCTTATGACCATAGCCAAGCGTTCGATCGGCTAATGGATTACTATGATTTCACTGATGCGGCTAAATGTCACACGTTTGTTACAACGCTAAGAAAGGATGCTAGGCAGTGGATGGGGACTCTGCCTGCAGACTCAATCTCATCATGGTCCGAACTCTGTGATAAATTCCATGCTCGTTTTGGGAGTAACCGAAGAAGAGGGAAGCCCACGAGTTCTTTGGCACAGGTCAGGCAGTATACCAATGAGTCGTTGGGTCAATATGTGAAGAGGTTCAGGGAAGCCGTTGGTCAGGTATCAGATTTGAATGATCTCCAAGCTGTGGGGTTATTTCAGAATGGTTTAGACCTAGTAAAGTCCGAAAAGTTGGTGAAGAAGCTGATGTTTCACCATCCGAAGAGTTTGGCAGAGGCCTTTGATAAGGCGAAAGGTTATATCGTGGTGGAGGAGGCTATGAATAGCCTAAAATGACCTTCTTCGGATCGAATAAAGGAAGTGGATAATCCTAAAGTTGATGGCGATCAGAAGAAAGGTGGGGGGTATAACGATCGACAAGAAGGCAGTTCCAAGAAGTTCAATAATACATGGCGACAAGGAGGTAACCGCCCACCCGCCCAGAAGGTGAATAAGGTGTACACCAAACTGAACACTGAGAGGTCAGTAATTCTAGATCAGATCAGGGGCTAGCCGTTCTTCGAATCGCCTTGTGATAACTTCAAGCCAGGGCAAGGCAACACTCGGAAGTATTGTGGCTATCATCAAGCTATTGGTCACGATACTAATGAGTGCTACAATTTGAAAGATTTTGTGGAGAGGAAAGTTCAAAGTGGTTTGTTGATTCAGTATGTGGCCGGGAGAGACCAACCAGAGCAACAGAATGCTGATCGTACAGTTCAGACGGTTCAAACAACTCCTCCCGTACAGCCCACCCCGAATCAGCCACCAAGGCATGTCATTGATGTAATAACCGGTGGGATGTCAGGGAAGTTGGTAGGAAAAAAGAGGAGGGGATATCTGGACTCGGTCATGTCCGTGGTGGGTGCTCCCACGAAGATCGACAGACCATTTCCCGGGACTGTTATATCCTTTATCGATGCAGATTACCCTTCAGAGCCCATCGAACCCCATGAAGGAGCACTGGTGATCACTGCACAAGTGGGTTCAGTTGATGTGAAACATATGATGATAGACAACGGGTCTTCGGTGGATATTCTGTATGCCCATGCCTATCAGAGGATGCATCTTAATGGGCGAAAGATGGAGGTTGGGCAGGAGGCTCCCTATTTGGCTTCAAAGAATGACCCAATCAGAGGGGGGAACTATTGAGCTACTGGGTCATCTTGGTGCATCGCTCCACAAACAGTAGAAATAACATGTAAATTTTATATGTTGTGCATGTAGATTTACTTACAACGCCATATTAGGAAGACTCTACCTTGGTCGCTTCTCCAAGCGGTGACTTTTATCCCTCATTTTAAGATCAAGTTCCCTACAAGCACATGGAGTGGGAGAGGTGGCAGGAGGATTTGGATCCGCTCGACATTTGATATCTAACGCCTGTCATTTCCTGGAGTAGGGGTCGAAGAAGAAGCAAACTATGGCAATCGAGATCGAGCCCTTCACTGAAAGTAGTTCGGAGCAATCAGTTATTCCTGCAGGAGAGACGGAGGAAATTGAGTTGGTCCTGGGAAAGAAAGACAAGACAGTGAAGATAGGTTTAGGTTTGCTGGAACCTCTCCGGACAAATCTCATGGAACTTCTTCAATGCTATGCAGACATCTTCGCATGGGAACCACAAGACATGCCTGGGATCAGCAGAAAAATTGCCGAGCATCGGTTGGATGTTGATCCATCAAAGAAGCCAGTTCGACAGAAAAGGCGGATCTTTGCACCTGAGCGTCAAAAGATCATTGATGAGGAAGTTGCGAAGCTGATAGCTGTTGACTTCATCTTCGAAATCGACTATCCAGAGTGGATGGCAAATGTAGTGTTGGTGCAGAAGCAGAACGAAAAATGGCGAGTCTGCATTGACTACACAGATCTGAGAAAAGCATGCCCAAAGGACTTCTATCCTTTACCCCACATTGATCAACTTATTGATGCAACTTCGGGGTATGTACTACTAAGCTTTATGGATGCTTTTTCAAGTTATCATCAAATATCTATGTGCAAGGAGGACATTCCAAAGACAGCATTCATCACACACCGTTTGTTGTATGCCTATAAGAAGATGACCTTCGACCTGATAATTGCTGGGGCCACTTACCAGAGAATGATGAACTTTATCTTCCAGAAGCAGCTGGGAAGGAACATGGAGGTATATGTAGATGACATGATAGTGAAAAGTATGATTGTTCAGAAGCATTTGGATGACCTGGAAGAATGCTTTCAAACAGTCCGCCATCACAAATTGAGGCTCAACCCCACAAAATGTACCTTCGGACTCGTTGCCGGGAAGTTCTTGGGTTATCTAGTCAGCTAAAGGGGCATTGAGGCCAATCCAAAAAAGATCCAGGCCATTCTAGACATGAAGACTCCTCAGTCATTCAAAGACATTCAGCGTCTGACTGGTAGGATTGTAGCTTTGAGGAGGTTCATGTCCAAATCTGCGAAGAGATGCTTACCATTCTTCGACACACTAAAGGGACCAAAAAATGCGAAGACCTTTCAGTGGACTTCGGAGTGTGAAGATGCTTTCCAAGGCATAAAGACATATCTGTCTTCAGCTCCTTTATTGGTGAAACCTGTTCCGGCTGAGACCTTATACTTATATCTGGCGTCTAGTTCGTTGGCGATGGAGAGCGGTACGTGGTTCTGGAGGTCGGTGGGAAGCAAAGATCCGCCTATTATGTCAGTCATGTCCTAAGAGATGTTGAAACCAGGTACCCCAATATAGAAAAATTTGCCTTTGCTTTAATAATTGCTAGTCGAAAGCTTCGGCAATATTTTCAAGGTCGGCTCCTGGTCGTCTACACGGATCAACCATTGAAGAAGGTGATGAGCAAACCAGAAGTCTCGGGGAGATTAGCAGTGTGGACTATGGAATTATCCCAATTTTTTATTGAATATCATCCCCGGACTGCTATCAAAGGTCAAACCTTGGCCGATTTCATGGTGGAGTGTTCATTCTCCAAGGCAGATGCTGTCGACGAAAGTCGAGACATCGGATCGGCGATTTGCAGCTTCTTCAAAGACGGTCATAATTCTTGGACATTGTATGCAGATGGATCTTCTACTGCGGATGTCAGTGGCGCAGGAATTATTTTGACGAGCCCGGAGGGGTTTAGGGTGCAGCAAGCTATCAGATTTGGGTTCAAAGCAACTAACAACGATCTTTGAATATAAAGCGGTCTTTGGTGGGTTTCGACCGGCAAAAAAGTCCGGAAGTGCGAAATTGATAATTTCTGATGACTCTCAAATTTGGTTGTCACAAGCGGTTTTCGGAGATTATAAAGCTTGGGGGGAGAGAATGGTCAAGTATTTGGCAGAGTTGAAAGACCGGCTTCAATATTTCGCTTCTTACAAATTTCAGGGCATAGAACATAACCACAATTCGATTGTCGATGCATTGTCAAAGTTGGCCACTACGGATGCGGTTGTTTTCAATGGGTCAGTATATTTGGAGCTTTTGCAGCAGCCGAGTATCCAACACGAAGCGGTGATGTGCATTAAGAGGTCTAATTGTTGGATGACTCCCTACATTGAATATCTGGCAGATGGCGTCCTTCCTTCAGATCAGATGCTGGCAAAGAAGATTAAGTACAAGAGTGCCAACTTCGTTCTTATCGATGGGGATCTTTTTCGAAGGGCATTTTCGTCACCATTGTTAAAGTGTCTGGTTCCATCTGAGGCTGAGTATGCTCTTCGGGAAGTTCACGAGGGCATTTGAGGTGACCATATGGCTGCTAAGTCTTTGGCTTACAAAGTACTTCGGCAAGGATACTACTGGCCTACGATCTTCAAGGAAGCTACAGAGTATGTGAAGAAGTGTGAGAAGTGCCAGCTCAGCAGCCTGATCCCACATCAGCCACCAGAAGAGCTATACTCGATATTATCTCCTATACCCATTGCTGTCTGGGGGGTAGATATATTGGGTCCGTTGCCGAAAGCTAAAGGGCAGGTCAGTTTTGTCATAGTTGCTATCGACTACATGACCAAATGGGTAGAAGCGAAGCCACTTCGGTTGATAACGGAACAAGAGTGTTTGAAATTTATGAAGGAGTCCGTAGTATTTCGTTTGAAATTCCTAAAGTGGTGATATCGGACAACGGGCGCCAATTTGTGGGATCAACATTTGAAGGATTTCTGAAAGAGTTAGGGGTTCAGCACAAGAAGAATTCAGTAGCTCATCCACAATCAAATGGGCAGGTTGAAATGACTAACAGAACGCTTCTGAACGAGATCAAACGCAGATTGGACGAAGCTAAAGGAAGATGGCTAGAAGAACTACTCAGTGTATTATGGGCTTACCGGACTACACTGAGGACTACCACGGGGGATTCATCTTTCAGATTGGCCTATGGTACTGATGCCTTAGTCCCAGTCAAAATTGGATCCCTAAGTCTTCGGGTTAGTCAGTTCAAAGAGATTTATAATGAAGAAGGACTGAAGGCCAATTTGGATCTGTTAGAAGAAGTCAGAGAAGTAGCTTTGATCAAGTTAGCAGCCTACCAGAGGAGAGTTGCCAAACATTACAACAAAGGAGTAAAGTCAGAGATTGAAGTGGGAGACTTCGGCCCCGAGAGAAGTCGAAGCTTCTACACCTCAGAACATGGGAAAGCTAATGCCAAATTGGGAAGGGCCGTATGAAGTAATTGAAGTACCCAAGCCCGGGACTTATCGGTTAAAGGCATTAGACGGATCCGAGATTAAGAACACTTGGTACGCTGGAAGGCTTCAGAAATAATTCCAATAGAGATCGAGTCAGTTTATCGGAAGTCTGTACATAGTTGTTCATCATCAATAAAAGATTCACTTTTTCACAATTGATCTTCGTCCTATTTGTCCTAAGTTCACAAGGGAGTAAGGAGGACGGGGGGGACTCGCTGACCATTCGATGGTAGCCTTTTTGGCAGGTGGTCCTTATGAATTTGTCAGGCCCTTTGGGGTAGGCAAACTTCATCGAAGTAAGGAGGACGGGGTGGACTCGCTGACCATTCGATGGTAGCCTTTTCGGCATGAGTGTCCTTACGAATTTGTTCTATCACGAGTGGTAAACAAATTCCATGGTCCTTTTAATATTGCTTTTACTGCGAGTGGTAAATCAATATGCACCGAAGTTAGGAGGTATGGTAGGACTTGCTGGCCATTCGATGGTAGCCTTTTTGTTAGGAGTGCCCTTATAAATTTGTTCTACCACGAGTGGTGAATAAATTCCATGGTCCTTATAAAATTTTTCTACCCCGAGTGGTAAACAAATGTCCTTATATACTTGTTCTACCCCGAGTGGTAAACGAGATCTTGATGATGCAAGGAGGATAAGCCGAATTCATCTTATACACAACCTGCTTCACACTTCGGAAATGATAAGTATACATTACTTTATTTTATTCAAGTGTTGAGTTCGGTTCATTCAGTTCAGCTCATTAAATTCAGTTTATTTCATTTATCAACTTAACTATTATATGCCTTATCTGATTCACAGTCTGAGTTAAGTTCATTCAAGATCATTAATGCTGAATTATTGACAAGAAACGAAGTAAACAGAAGTCATAGTAAAGAAAATGGAAATTTCATTAACACTTAAACAAGTTCACTTAAATTTCTTTACAAACAAAATTTTTAAACAAATCCGATAAACAACAAAAGACAGATCCTAAAAACTAAAACGAAACAACATCAAACTCAGGCTGTGCCTTCATTCTCGGAGTCAAGAAGGGCTGGATCCAATTGAGCTGCAGCCAGTTTTTCCTTTCCCCGACCTCGACAATCTTCGTATCCTTCGTAGTATACCTTCAGAATTTCTGCGCCAAGCTCGTCGGACGTACGATAGTCCGCCTGTATCTTCTTACGCAGCTCTTCAGTCAAAGGAGGATCTCGCTCTTTAAGCACTCTTATCTTACTACGAAGTTTATGACGTTTGGCCCTATACGTTTTCTTATCACCCCGAGCCTTCGTCTGAACTTCGTGGAGTTGTATTGACAAGTTTTGATTGGCTGCAGCAAGCCCCTCATTGGTAGTCTTCAAAGCTTCGGTCTCTGCAACAAAATGGACATTCATGTTAGCCAATTTTTGTTCGCTGGCTTTTATCGTCTTCAATTCTTCTCTGATCGAGCTCAGCACATCATGGGTTTCCCTTAGATCCTCTTTGTTTTGGGCCAATTCCCTCTGAAGACTTTCATTGGCATGAAGAACGGATTCGTGTTCATCTCTCTCTTGAGCCAATGTAGCCTTCAACATGTTGTTCTCCCTTCTCATAGTCTCCTCATCAGATTCAACATTTATGTGTCTGGGACGTAAACGCCCGAAGATCGCATTTGCCTGCATATATTCAACAGTATACAAATTAGTTTCAAATATTTGTACCAAGAAAGAAATATATAAACCAAGAAAATTATCACTTACCTTTGCCAAATAGCTCATGCCTTCATCAAGAAAATTCCCGTTCGTATGGTTATCAAATCGGTGATCATGGATTTCCGAACGAAGGCATCAAAGTCTTGGAAGGAAAAAGCGATGTTGTATCGAGGCCACAAGGTCGGCACTCTAGTAGCCTCAATATGGAATTTTTGTGATGAAGACTTTGGGGGGGAAGGCATAGGTTGGTCACGAATGGGAGAAGGATCCGTGTATATATTTTCGGGGGAGGGAGATCGAGCTGGAGTAGGGTCGCGGACTGGTGAAGGTACAGGTTTTGAGCTTGGATGACTGTCAGACGGTTGCTTTCTTTTCCGAGATGGTGTTACAGTGGTCTCAATTCGTTCCCTTTCATCAACAAATTGAGTATTCGCTAGAGTTGTTGGGGGAAAAACTTTTGGAGGAAGTATTCTAAGCTCATCGGGGGTTAAAGGGGTAATTTTGGTTTTCAGCTTTTTTATCCGAAGAAGTTGTCTTCGATCATCTGTAGGTAGATCTAATAAACTTCTTCGAGATACTGGGTTGACAATTGGTGGTATCGGGTCGATAGTTGGTGGCGTTTGGTTGACAAGTGGTGGTATCGGGTCGATAGTTGGTGGCGTTGGGTTGACAAGTGGTGGTATCGGGTCGATAGTTTGTGGTTTTGGGTTGACAATTGATGGTATAGAGTCGATAATTGGTGGTACTGGATTGACAATGGGTGGTATCGGGTCGATAGTTGGTTGATTCGTAAAGGGTTGAGAATCGATGGTATGGAGCTCGGTTTGGGCTTTCTGAAGGCCCTCTTCTTTTGACGTGTTTGGAGGGTTACTTCAGGAAGAATGGGTTCATCGGCTTCTAGCCTACAAAGTAAGGGTTCGGATATGGGTGGTTCAGTAGGTGGTTTGAGTTTAAAGGTGGCCTCTGGTTGGGAAGGGTCGAAGATCGACCCGCAGATTTCCGGCTAGATTATCTTCAGAAGGGATCTCCTGTTGGGAGGATTCGGTCGTGGCTTCTACGGACTTTCTAACTAGAAAATCCTCCAACTCCTTCACCTCCGAAGACGATGGTTTAATCAAAGTTACTACAGAAGATTAACAGTTTTACATCAAAATCCATACCACAGCAATTTTCAAAATATTGATAAAGTAAATCCGTACTTACATTTGTGGTCGTATAACCACGCTTGCTTAGAAAGAAGTCCGTATTTCCATTCTTCCTTCGGGAAGTTGTCAAATAGTTCTATCATTTCATTTACTTTATGCGTTCTTGAAATGTCTCCAAAATCGCCAGAAGTCTTCTCATGATGGCCCAGTTCGGTAAGGAGGAAATTTCAGTCCCTTCTTCACGTAAAACCATTTTTCGTACACCCCTATTGCTCAAGGAGTGTTCACCAATGAACGTCTTTCAAATTTCTCTCCTGTTCTCGATGCCTGCTTACTTATAACTTTGAATCCTTTTTCGCGAGATTGACCGATTTTATAAACGGTAAAAAAGAAGTCAAGAGTGGGTTCGATTCCGACTTCATGACAGAATGCAATGAAGGCCAGAATGTGAATATAAGAATTTGGCGCTAATTGGGCGAACCCAACGCTGATGAACCCTAGAATGGTCATCAAAAACGGGTGTAGAGGGAACCTAATTCCTTTCTTGAGAATTGTCACCTGGACATCCGTCCATCCTTCATGCCTTTGATACATTCTTTCCTCGGACTCTAGAACTCTTACCGGATGATTATCCGGAATATGGCATCGATCTCAAAGCTTTCGTAATTCAATTTCGGTGACAGTAGATGCAGTATTCGCTTGGGTAATCATTTCCTTGCTTATAAAGAATTTAGAACGAGTGGTCCGAGGTTTTGAGAGTACTTTCTTCTTGCTAGGGGTAGCGATTGGAGGGTTGGAGCTCGAAGCCTCTATATTGGGGTTAGGTTGAATAGTCGTGAGGGGGATTGCCTTGATTGGGGAAGTCTGGTTTGTATTAATGACCACCATTGTTGGCGATTTGCAAAGAAGACAAAAAAGAGCTCTGGAAGGAAGAAGGGAGTTTGAGAGTCCGAAATTCAAATTGGCATGTAAAACTGTCAAATTTGGTAAAGTTTATCTTTTATCTTCGATGATTATACACTGCACTCGAGGGCAGCACATTTAATTGATAGTCATGATTACGAATTTGAAAGGGTTGCGTCTGGATCGAGTTTTAAGCATTTAACGGATTGGGACTCCCATTAGATTTGTGGTTTTGATCCATCTTTTCAAATACTTGTTATTATTTTCATCCTATTTGGTTTGGTTGGGCTTTGGTAAGTTTTATTTTGGGCTCATTTCAATCTGTTAAATCCCATAATATCATGGACCATTTATAGTTTTCTATTAAATATATTGTTTAATAAAAAAAACTAGGGGCAATGTTGGGTCATGATATTTCCTCTATTGGGCCGATGGATTGGGCCTATTTATGTAATTAGTCCATTTGGTCTTCTATTGGGTCCTAAAGTTATTGGGCCTAATCCTTACATTATCTTCATTATATCTCCATAATATTGGACCAGGTCCATGGATTGATCCATTGTATCTTTTAATATCTAAGTCTTTGACTTGTAATGATGAAAAAAGGAAGGTCATTGACCAAAAGTCCTGCGGATCATTAATGTGGATGAGATTATATCCCATCAAGACATGTATATAGTAGAAAAAAAGGTGACAACAACTGCATGCATCCCATTTGAGATTAGAGAGAAGTAGGGGTCGTGTCGATAAGAGTTCAGGCACGAAAAACCGCAAGCAAGAGAGTATAACCCTAGCAAGGAGTCTTCAAACAAAAGGTACGCATACATTTAACAAAATTATCTCTCTCTAAACACTAGACATTTTTCATCCTCTATTGTTAACCCTTATGACCGCCTGTACTGACTCTCACGCCGGAGCTATCCCCCGACGGTCCAGCCGTCAAGCTTTTGGTGTTGACCGTGTTTAGTGTGCAGGATCAGGGCGTCTTATGTGATTGAGACGTTGGAGAAGATCTTGGCGTTAACACAAAGTATAATAGAAATGGTAGACAAAATTCTAAAAAAAATTATCCAATTGGCTATAGCCTATATAAGAACACTGAAATAATAAGCCTTCGGAGAAAAATATGTACCTTTGAAAGGAACAATGCCTTTTTTCATGAGTTCGGGGTAGTGAAAATACCCCATGAATCCACAAGCGGAGGCGGTCCAAAACTGAACCTCAGGCACACCCATTTCTTTTGCAGCCTCTATAACGAAGCTCATGATTCCATCAGCTACTATGCACGTGACTGGCGGCACCTTCGGGGAAGAGCTGAGTTTGGCTAAAAGATCTCGAAACAGAGCCAAACAATTCTTTGGAATGGAATCGAATAGGGCCGCAGGATCTTGCGTTGCATCACGATTGGACGGTGGTAAGCCCTCCGGTATGGTCTCGAACTTGAAATGGTCGAAACCGTTCACCCACGCCGATCCTTTTGACCGGAGTAACCGCCGGTGGTTGAACTCAGTGTTGACAAAGGTGATATAAAAGCCTCTTGAGTGGAGAAGCTTGGCTAGTTGCATTACAGGGCTTACATGGCCTTGTGCTGGAAATGGAACACAAAGTGCATGGGGCTTTTTAGCTGGATTTGTACCCATAATTGTAAAAATAAATAAGTTTTCAAGGAGTGGATCCCTTTTGGAAGTGCAGCACAATGGTTATTTAAATCATTCTTCTCTGATTGAACCCGATTAAATAAAATAAAATAAAATAAAAATAAAGAAAAGGACGTATAGGCTTTGGGACAGGTACTCCCGTGACTTTTGTACTAGCTCCCAGTCTTCTCACGTCTCTACTAAGGTGACATTTTATTTGGCCCTATTATTGTTAGTTGTTACTCATCTTAATATATTTTTAAGGGCTTTTTGTAATTTTCACAAGTGATTTTTATTTTAAAATTAAATTCGTACATTTATGTCCAACTTACCCCTAGTTTGACATAATACCCGATTACGGAAGTGGTTAACATAGAGTTTATTTTTTGGGTAAGTTGGTCAATTGGTCAATAAAATGTCAAACGCACGCACCGATTACTCTATCTCCTTCACAAGCATCTCAATTTTTCTCTCTACAATGCATCATTCAAATCACCATACAAAGCTATCATTTCGACATATACTTTCTAAATTATTTTATGACTTTCATTATGCATGTCTACACAGTCACTAGCAAAACATCAAAACAGAAAAACACCATAATCATCATTTAATCCAACTCAGTCCATTGTATTGCCTGAGATAGAAACCAAATCAGTATCATTGCATCACCTAGGATGAAACCAATACCATTCCATCACCAAAGATTAAATTCTATGTTGGAATTTGAGCCTAAATTAATGTGGGTGTCATTAAATATTTTAATGATTCCATATATTAATGTGTTCTACTCCATGAGTAGATTAAATTAAGTATTTGGAAGCTCAAATCCATGGAATAATGAATGAGATATTAACTCCCAAAGATCACACTTGAAAATGATAAAAGATAGTAAATACATGTAAGAAAAAACCAAGTCTCACATAGGTTATGAATTAAATTCTTAATATGTTTATATACAAGGAAAGTGCTCTTGGGTTTGGGCCCTAAGGGGCACCCCACTTTTATGGAAGGGAGAGGATCTAGCCAAGGCTAGGTTCGAACCGCCGTATAACAACCGAGGCCCTAGGGAATAACTCCGGCGAATTATGACTATATTTATAACTTGATCACACCGCCTCAGTTTACCATGAGCCTAAATTAATGTGGGTGTCATTAAATATTTTAATGATTCCATATATTAATGTGTTATACTCCATGAGTAGATTAAATTAAGTATTTGGAAGCTCAAATCCATGGAATAATGAATGAGATATTAACTCTCATGCAAAGATCACACTTGGAAATGATAAAAGATAATAAATACATGTGGAAAAAATCAAGTCCCACATAGGTTATTGATTAAATTCTTAATATGTTTATATACAAGGAAAGTGTTTTTGGGTTTGAGCCCCAAGGCACCCCACTTTTATGGAAGGAGATGATCTAGCCAAGGCTAGGTTCGAACTCAGATATAACAATGATCGAGGCCAGTGGAATAACTCGGCGTGAGAATAAGTACATGCGTAAATGTCAACAATAGAGGTGCAAACCGCCATGTATAAGCGTAAATAAGTGTGTACCTTGAACTTGAATTATGACTATATTTATAACTTGATCACACCGCCCTTAGTTTACATGATAGTCCCTAAGTTGGAATAAGTCAATTTGAACTTTGACCCTGCTAAAATATCAAACCTCCAATCCGCCAATACAACTATCTGACCACGTGGCATGCCCCCCCCACAATAAACCACACTCCAATAATTCCCCCCACTCTCTTATTATAATAATTTTAAAATAAGAGAGTAGAAAATTAATTTATTACTCCCTCCTATTCAGATTAAATGTCATTTTAGAGTTAAGCACACTTATTAAAAAATAACACAAAATGTCTTTTGTGTCCCTAATTAATTATTTCTCTCTCCACAATTGTCTCTTCTCATTCTCCACAATTGTTCCTAATTAATTATTTCTCTTTCCACAATTGCAATATTGCATAGAGTTTTCAAAACGACACTTATATAAAATAAAATTAAACTCCCTAAAACGTCATTTAATCTGAATAGGAGGAAGTAGTAATTTTAGGAGATAACTCTCAACCCAATATTAATTTTATCATAAAAGTCCAGCTACAAGCCGAAGACGCCACATAGCTAATCAGTTCTTTAATTCCATCATTACGTCATAATCGAGGAAACGTGCCTTTAGCACACACACGGTAACCCTTGCCTTCAAATTTCCCCCCTAAAACACCTAGAACATCATTTTCATTCATAGATTCAAAAATATCTTCTACTAGAAAACGCTAGCTCCCCCCCAACCCCAATACCCCTGCAAATCTTAGATCCCAGAGTCTACTCTCACTGCCGGCAATCATCCTTTCACCATGTCCAGTGAACAACCATCAACCATCAACCATCAAATCGAGTTTCGAATATAAACCATTTCACTTAATACTGAACCACTACATACTAAATTGGTTACATAACTAATATTTATATATAAAATTTTTTCACTTTTATTTATGTATTAAAATTATAAATAATGTAATAAAAATTGATATTCAATTAATTGATTTATTCAAGTACAAGTTTACACAATTTCATACTACACTTTATAAATTATAAAGATTGATACAAATATCACATTTTAGCTTATTAGCAATATTCAAATATGATCCATCGAGCAGGTATCGAGTATGGTTCAAGAAAAAATGAAATACTCGAACCCTAATATGAGCGAACACTGGTAGGCTCGAATTCGACTCGTGTATCATTAAACAGAAAATGAGTATGGATCATATTCGACTCGGATTAACTTCGAATTCGAGCTTTGGATCATATTTTCGAGCCGATCTCGAGTCGAGTATCGAACTACTTGGTTCGACTTACACCCCTACGAGCAACCCCCCGCCATCACTGCTTCAACTACTCAAATGTTCCCCCTCCATCATGCTTTCAACCGAGATGCTATTGTCTGGAGTTCCGCTTGGACAAGACACCTCACTAATTAATAATGACCGGTGAACAAAAGTAAACTAACGTTGGACATAATAACGATTATCATGCAGGCTAGGTAAACAAATAAATTCACAGGCAAAGGAAAGCAAAAGAATTACCCTCAATAAAGAGAAATTTCACTAATGCTTGAATTAATATTATCAAATCAAAAATTGTCTATAACTCAACCCATAAGACGGTTTTTATAGATACAATACTTTGTTATCAAATTGAAATTAAATTATTATAACTATGGAAATAAACTTCTAATAGGTAACAAACTTTCTAAAATCTAGGCAAAAATTCATTAAGTAATAAAACATTGCCATACAAGAATTTACTTTCTAATAAAACCATAAAAGAACGAAACATATCTAAAAATTAAATAAGAATGCCGATACAAATCATCGAACTTCTGAAGACATAAAGCCAAACCCGAAGAAGTCCGCCACGAATCCGACGTAAATGACCCGAAGCCAGACATCCGATCCTGATATCCCGAAGACATATCCGTCGTCGCTAAACTACGTTCGACCCCGATGATGTTAATGACAACCTTTACCACCTTTTTTTGTGCCAATCCTCCAATTCATAGTACTTTAATGCTAACAACGCGATGTTCGACATGTCAACATCGTCGGGATCAGAACCTCTTGCATCAGTAACCCCTGGTTGGAATGAACTCGTCCTCGAGTTCACAACATGATCATTAGACGCCGCAAAACAAGGACTCGAGTGCTTCACGTTGAAAACGTCCAAAATCAAATGACTAAGAAGGCACAACCGAGTAAAGCACTATCATTAATTTTACGCAAAATCTCACAAGGTCCAATCTTAGATCCTTAAGGTTGTTATATTCGATAATAGAAATCGGTCAAGAGTCACCACCGCCCAAACAAAATCATCGACCTCAAAAAGTATCTCGACAACAACGATTATCACCGATCCATATACTTAAGATTGGTCTCTAGAATAGATCGCATTGCATATGATCATGGATACTCCGAAGATGATCTTCCATTTCGTCTGCCTTAGAGTGCACTCGGCCAATCTGTGGAATAGGAGCTAAATTCAGGACCACATAAGGATTTTAACCATAGACAACCTCAAAAGGAATCATATCAGTAGTTCTATTTTTCGAAAGGTTATAAGAAAACTCTACTTGAGGAAGCGCCAGATCCCATTACTTCGGCTTTGTCCCATCGAGATAATCGAGAAGATTGTTAGGTTTGTAATATTCAAGAACGCAATCAAATTGCATAAATAATGCGGAAACGTGTAAAAATCAGAGTTTAAAAATTTTACAAACCATATACCCGGATCATCCTTTATGCGCAATTATTAATTTAACGAAAAGATAAAGAATAAAATCATACCCTTGAAGATCGAGCTTCCTCAGGTACAAGTTCACCTCCAATCCTTTTCGCGTTCAACTTGAATCCACCGGGTTTGGTTCCTTCCTTTGATCAACGTTAGCCACCCAAGTGTTTGGCCTCTAGAGGTGATCCACCAAGGAAGAATAAGAATTCAAGAAGATGGGTATTTGGCTCAAACCCTAGTTTTCTATCTCTATAGAAAAGAACGTACTCTCAACAAATTGGAATAACGTATATCTGATATCTGATATAAGACTCCTCTTATAAAGATATCAAGTAACCCTATTAAAATAAGGTATTTTTAATTAAACTCTTTTAATTAAATGGGCTCCCTAATCTTATTAGGGATAATTAATTAAACTCCTTTAATTAATTTTCCCTCCTAATCCTATTAGGAATAAATGAGAGTACTTATATTAAATTAATTCCTAAACTCTTTTAGAAAATTAAAATAATAATAATTGTAATAATATTAATAAGACTCTCTTATTAATTTATATTTAATATTTCTAAAATATTAAATAATAAATATTAAGCTATTTAATTTATTCTATCACCATAGATTAAATTAAATATACTTAATATATTATTACGATTATGCCATTAACTTCTTAAATAATTATTCTTCCTTTTATGGTGTGACCCTTTAGGTTCTCCATAATAAACCTAGGTTGTGAATAAATCAATTAGAACAATTCTAATCTTATTTAAATAAATAAATTAAACAATTAATTTATTTAAATAAATAATATTTATTCTACAATAGGATAAGCCTCCTCCTAGCGATCAACGACTTTCCAGATAATATAGATTTCAACATTAATCATTAAAGAACCTTTGAGTAAATAGTTACCGCACAATTCAATCCTTCCACCATACAATGTCCCAATTAAATATAAGACATGGAATTATCACAAGTCTTATTTTATTTAATTATATGTATTTCGATCCTTAAATGCACAACTCCAAATAATGCAAATTAGAAACTCCTTTCTAATTTCATTCTGCTTTGGCCAAGGACTACTGGGTTGTCATTTATCGAATCCCATAGGACATTTCTCTTATTTTAATAGAAGTGGTAGATTCTTTATTGATCATACATTATCTCCATGTACACAACTTATTATACCCAAGCATACCCTTTGATATACCCTAAGGGTCTTAAGGAATAAGTCAAAGTATAACTCATCATACACAAGATACTATGATGATCTCAAGTCCAAGGATCACTTGTACTACTATCACTACAGGAATTCCTATTGACAAGCAAGTAAAACTCCATTAGGTATTCCTTAGCGAGCCACGTTCAGTGAACTTATTCTCTAATAAGCACCTACATACTTGCTTTAGTGTCTCCACACAAATGATCATGAGATCAATCATCCTCATCCAATGAGCAAGCAACGTATGTACCAATATATCCGGATTCACTAATCCCCAATTTAGTAATCCAATGATTGGGAACTATTTTAGTTTTAAGCTTTCTAAGAATTTAGATCTCATTAGAATGATCATCATCATTATTCTAAAAGCATTGCTTAAAACTATGGGTTTATCACATATTATAAAACAACATCATGTAGATAATTAAAAGCTTTTAATAAATTAATACTTTTTATTAATAAATGAATAAGATTGTTACAAAGTATATGCTTTATCATCAAACATGATTGGCTTTGTGTGCATATTACTTTCAATCTCCCATTTGCACTAAAGCCAAACGCCATTGTATCTTATACTCTTCTTCTCTAAGTGACGATTATCCTGGCTTTGTTGGATAAGCTTTAGTTAATGGATATGTAATGTTGTTCTTGAGAGTCCACCATCTCTATAGTGATTTTCCATCTTCAATGATTCTTATAATCAAATGAAAGTGCCACAACACATGTTTAGATCCAAGATGAGACTTAGGAACTATTCCTAGTTCAAGAATGAACTTTTAATCCAAACAATCAACTTGCGACTTCATTTATAGCTATATACTTTGTCTTTATCACTAAACCAAAGAACTTTTTCATTGTTTGGAACCTTTCCAATTCATCGCACTACCGCTCAAGATAACGCTTTACCTTAAAGTGGATTTTTACATCATCTTGGTGCATCTCGAAAACTTGAGTGCGTTAAGCCCTCTAGTTTTAATTAAGACCCACCATGAATATGATCACATCCTTAGTGCCTTTGGCCAAGCACTTTAAGATGTTTTTCACGGACTCACAAGTGAACTTCTCCATAATATGATGATGAACATCGGTCTCGTACATTTCATTGCATACATGATTGTCACTCATGCGACCTCTCTTTCGAGAGTCTGTGGGGACTATTAAGAGAGATACACTCCATAGCTCATCGACATGAGACATCTCTTGGAGTTTACCATGCTAAACGACTTTAGCATCAAATGAATATACGTTCCTTGGGTTAAGTCGAGCATCCTCTTAAATCTATCTATATAGATTTTATCCCCAATTAAGATACTCTTCCCAAACCATTCATGGAGGAATGTTTAGACAACTTTATCTTTTCTGATTGTAGCATTGATAAGTTATTCCTCATCCGTAGTATATCAACATATAATACTAGAAATTTCACGACGCTCCCACTGACCCTTTTGTACACACTAGAAGTCTTACCTCATCGAATGTAACTCTGGATCATCATCTTCTATGATGTGTACCTCATCATCATCATCCATGATGAATCCATACCTCCTAGGTATCTTCGATAATATTCCAGATTTACGATTCAGTTGTGGTACAATAGGTCCATCTACAGGTTCCTCTTATTTGACTTATAGTGTTTTGTGGTTCTTGAACTCTTCAAGATCTATTATCCTCCCACTAGCCCCTTCAATAATAAACACACTTATCTTAGAAGGCAGTGTGTTTCGCAACAACACCTTTTGCTAAGTAGGATTATAGAACATATACCCTAAACTTACTTTAGGATGTCCCACAAATTGTACTTGTCAAATCTTGTCCCAAGCTTATCCTTTGAAACCTTTTCACATAAGTTGGACAACCCTTATCTTAACATACTTAAGATTAGAATCCTCCCCATCCATAACTTTTATGGAGTCTTGGGGGATTTTGAGGTTACCTTTTTTCGTAGATATGCGACCATTTCAGAGGACATGACTTTAGAAGGATTTGGAATGTCGGTAGAAATCATTATGGACCGCACCATGTCCAACAAGGTATGATTTTTCCATTCAAATACATCAATCAATTATTTGCGTATCGAGGCGCCCATTATGAAAAACCATTTAAGATGATTTAAAACTTATTTCACAAGTATTTATTCCTTGATCTAATCAAAGAATCTTAATACATTGTCAATTTGTTTCACTTACGAATTCTTTGAACCTTTCAAATAATTTATACTTGTATTTCAAAGAAATACACACATTCAACTCTTTGAATGATCATCTCCTTTTCTTATACTAATTTGTTCAATATGCAAAATTATTTTCATGTAAGTCAAGTATACAAAATTTATTAAGTAATATTCCAGTTCTATACAAAAACATTATTATTATAAATAGAACAACAATTGTTCTTAATTATAATACCAAAGATTTCATTGTCCAACAATTAAATGGAAATAATATTTTAACAAGAACTGGAATACAATAACAACTTATTGAATTAATAGATTTGCCCGTAGGCATTGTTAAATTATAAGTTTCTATGGCTAATGCAGCAACCTTTGCTTCATTTCCCACACATAGGATTACTTATATTTGTTTAGATTTCTACTTCTGCTTGGTCCCTTCATAAATCTATATTTATGACAACCAAAGTCAGTATCCAATACCCAAGTAGAACCTTGACTTAAAGAAAAAATTATTTTAAATCATGAACAAGTTTGTATTTGTAACCAAAACTTCACTAAGCTTCTTTGGTTAACCTCTGCAAGATGCTTCTCGCAGTTACTTTCCAGTGTTCAGGCTTATTGCAGTGGAAGCAAACTCCTTTGCTATCCGTATCAGTTTTGTTCTTATTATCCTTTATTTTGCCTTTCTATTTACCTTATTTGAATCGTTCTTCTTTTCAGAAGATCCTTTGGCCCCTACCAGTAAGACATGGTCTTTCTTGGTTGGAAAGTGACTCTCATCATTTTTCAATATGTTAAGCAAATCGGTGAGGTCGATATCTAGCTTGTTCATATGAAAAATTCACAACAATTGTGAAAGGAGTCCGGAGTGAGTGCAAGATCAAATCTTGGCTCAACTCTCCATCCATGACAAAACCAGGTTGTCCTAATTGATCAATCAAATTGATTATGTTAAGAACTTTTTTATGCAGATTATAGTGCCATTGGCCATTCTAGATCGGAAGAGCTCCTTAGATATCTCGATATCTATCGCCCCTACTTTCTCTTCCATCAACTACTTGATGTTCGGGAATATAGTAGAGAGCGTCCATAGTTTCATGCAGAAATATTTGAAGCTCGTTACTCATAGATGTGAGCATGATGCATCGAGCCAACTATGCATCATCTTGCCACTTTCTAAAAGTAGCAATTTCTTCCTCAGAGGCATTATTCGCAACCATTGCAGGGGATAGCGTATTAAGGACATAAGATAGCTTTTTAGCTATGAGAACTATTCTCAAATTCCTTAACCAATCCATTTAATTCTATAGATTAAGTAACATCTAATATGCTTCGCATGATGATAGTAATTTAGACATTGTAAAAATTTCAGTAAATGAATTTGTAATTAACAACATTTTAACATACATTCTTTTATTAATTACCAAAATAATTTAGGTCTTGTTTTAAATTGGTATCTCCCACTATTTTCTTCAAACTATATTACCCTCACTTATATAGTTCGGAAAAATCTAATTAAAGATTTGCTAATGAGAATAAGGATCCCATTTCAAATGTATATAGCCTTGTGGTGACACAACAAACTATATATAAATAAATATGTAGACAACTTTTGTCAATTACATCAACTATGCAACTCCTTTTCTTTTGTCTCTTAGATTATTTTGATCAAGTGGTGGCACATCCGAATCAAAATTATCCAAGTTAAGTCCAACCTAGCACTCCATGTATTCAAAAAAGAAAAATATCATCCTTGTGGTGACACAACAAAATAATATTGTTCAATTTTCTTTATAAGCATCAAATGTGATAAATTAACATCTTAAATACTTAATACTTGCCTTGTGGTGACACAACAAACTCATATTAAATATTTAATACTCTATTAATTTTATCATGCTAGAAGGCGACGTTCGATATTCCAAATATCTTTGAACGCTTAGGACCTAATATAAAAAATTGAGGGGTTTGTTATTAATTTGTCTCATCTTGTTTAGCGCGCATGCACATATATATATAAAATACGCGTCATATTAATGAACATGCGAAGCATGTTTGCATAATATATAATATATATAGTATAAGCATGCACATATAGAATACTATATTCTACCCGGATTGATTATGAACTTTTATTCTAGTTTGGTTCACTAGAGCCACCAAGTGAACCAAAAGGTCAAACCCTCAGGGGTGTAAGAAATAATATTTAAATATAACTATTACATTTAAACCCCAAGCTTCATTACAAACGGGTCTTCAAGCGCTCCTTACTCCTTGATCTCCAATTTTTCAAAATTAATTCTAACTATTCCTATTACAAAACTATTTAAAATAAATAGAAACCTTGATCGTGATCGAGGGAAGTACATAGGAGGGAGATAGAATTTACATTAAGAAAAAATTAGAAAAGACGAGAGACACTGTGTACCCCATTTAATAAAACCCATATATTCATGCATCCAACTAAAATAAAATCCAATCACATCGTCAATAGTCCATAATCAATCCCATTTATTATCATACACATCATCATACGCATCAATAAATAATATTCATCTTATGAATAATAAACATTTAATATATATATTGATATCATTTAATGGGCAAATTTAGTTAGTATAAAATCTAATTTTGAATCAAAATAAACTCTTTTATTTTAATCATAATTTAAATCAAAATAAAACTATTTTATTTTAATTTATCCAATTTTGAATAAAATAAACTATTTTATTTTAATCAAAATTTTAATCAAAATAAACTCCTTTATTTTAATTAATTATGGAATCCAATTCCATGTAAAAAAATAAACTCCTTTATTAAAGGAAACATGATTCTCTTTCCTATTCATAAATAAATTTTTATTTTGAATAATATGAAATCATATTTCATATCTAAATAAACTCCTTTATTTAAGAAAATTAGGATTCTCTTTTCCTATTCACAAATAAACTCCTTTATTTTGAATAATATGAAATCTTATTTCAGTATTTAAATAAACTCCTTTATTTAAGGAAATATGGAATCCAATTTCAACTGTAATTAGTTATTATGGAATCTAATTCCAACTCTAATTAGTTAGCATGAAATTCAATTTTAAAATTAAAATAAAACCTTTTTATTTTAATATTAAAATAAACTTTTTATTTTAATATTAAAATAAACTTTTTATTTTAAGATTAAAATAAACTTTTTATTTTAATTATAAAATTATTGAAATATTATATATTACATATATACCGTAATATATAATATTATTTCGCATGCTTGTTTGCCGTGAATTTAGTTTCTGATGCCTTGATTTCTGTGCACATGAATCCGTAAAAGCGTGCCACCAGAGAAAAAAAAAACTGGATGAAACATGATACATGTTATGGAGAAAAACAAATGAAGTGGTCATCACTTTTTAAAACAAGTTAATATGATTATAACTTTTCCTTGGTGAATCACGTGGGTTTTTTTTTTTTTCACCTGGGATATGATAACTTAGTAAAGAATCACATATACATATATATAAAATATAACTATTATATTTATATATATAACCAAGCCGTGGAAACTAAAATCGTGATGACAGACCAATGTAAAAACGAAATACAATTCTCGAATTGAATAACGTTTTTTTTTTTCACAATAAAATTATGCCCAATTAAATTGTTCTAAACACATATCAACATATATATCAAATCAAAACAATTAATAATTTGCATAAAGGTTTGACTCTGATGCCACTGTTAGGTTTGTAATATTCAAGAACGCAATCAAATTGCATAAATAATGCGAAAACATGTAAAAATCGAGTTTAAAAATTTTACAAACCATATACCCGGATCATCCTTTATGCTATAATTATTAATTTAACGAAAAGATAAAGAATAAAATTATACCCTTGAAGATCGAGCTTCCTCAGTACAAGTTCACCTTCAATCCTTTTCGCTCAACTTGAATCCACCGGGTTTGGTTCCTTCCTTTGATCAACGTTAGCCACCCAAGTGTTTGGCCTCTCAGAGGTGATCCACCAAGGAAGAATAAGAATTTAAGAAGATGGGTATTTGGCTCAAACCCTAGTTTTCTATCTCTATAGAAAAGAACGACTCTTCAACAAATTGGAATAACGATATCCGATATCCGATATAAGACTCCTCTTATAAAGATATCAAGTAACCCTATTAAAATAAGGTATTTTTAATTAAACTCTTTTAATTAAATGGGCTCTCTAATCTTATTAGGGATAATTAATTAAACTCCTTTAATTAATTTTCCTCCTAATCCTATTAGGAATAAATGAGAGTACTTATATTAAATTAATTCCTAAACTCTTTTAGAAAATTAAAATAATAATAATTGTAATAATATTAATAAGACTCCTCTTATTAATTTATATTTAATATTTCTAAAATATTAAATAATAATATTAAGCTATTTAATTTATTCTATCACCATAGATTAAATTAAATATACTTAATATATTATTACGATTATGCCATTAACTTCTTAAATAATTATTCTTCCTTTTATAGTGTGACCCTTTAGGTTCTCCATATTAAATAGGTTGTGAATAAATCAATTAGAACAATTCTAATCTTATTTAAATAAATAAATTAAACAATTAATTTATTTAAATAAATAATATTTATTCTACAATAGGATAAGCCTCCCTAGCGATCAACGACTTTCCGGATAATATAGATTTCAACATTAATCATTAAAGAACCTTTGAGTAAATAGTTACCGCATAATTCAATCCTTCCACCATACAATGTCCCAATTAAATATAAGGCATGGAATTCTTGTCAAGTCTTATTTTATTTAATTATATGTATTTCGATCCTTAAATGCACAACTCAAATAATGCAAATTAGAAACTCCTTTCTAATTTTATTCGCTTCGCCAAGGACTCTTGGGTTGTCATTTATCGAATCCCATAGGACATTTCTCTTATTTTAATAGAAGTGGTAGATTCTTTATTGATCATACATTTATCTCCATATACAACTTATTATACCCAAGCATACCCTTTGATATACCCTAAGGGTCTTAAGGAATAAGTCAAAGTATAACTCATCATACACAAGATACTATGATGATCTCAAGTCCAAGGATCACTTGTACTACTATCACTACAGAATTCCTATTGACAGCAAATAAAACTCCATTAGATATTCCTTAGCGAGCCACGTTCGGTGAACTTATTCTCTAATAAGCACCTACATACTTGCTTTAGTGTCTCCACACAAATAATCATGAGATCAATCATCCTCATCCAATGAGCAAGCAACGATGTACCAATCTATCCGGATTCACTAATCCCCAATTTAGTAATCCAATGATTGGGAACTATTTTAGTTTTAAGCTTTCTAAGAATTTAGATCTCATTAGAATGATCATCATCATTATTCTAAAAGCATTGCTTAAAACTATGGGTTTATCACATATTATAAAACAGCATCATGTAGATAATTAAAAGCCTTTAATAAATTAATACTTTTTATTAATAAATGAATAAGATTGTTACAAAGTAATATGCTTTATCATCAAACATGATTGGCTTGTGTGCATATTACTTTCAAAGATTACCCAAACTTTGGTTCACCACTTCGGTCTGACCATTTATTTGGGGATGGTGGGCATTGCTAAAATTTAATTGTATTTTGAGTGTAAGAGCACCCCAACTTTCAAAAATAAAGATTAAATTTTTCTCGATATATATTTTGAATATTATGGTGTGAATTTGATATAATGTTATAGTTGTGGGTAATATTTATAAATTTTGTAAAGTATGCAAGTTGTTATAAAATATTCGATTGGTCGGGGAATATTCGTTATAACAGGAAATATTCGTATGACAGCACAATCATTGGTGAACCCCACAATGGAATTATTGTTGGAGTTAGAAAACGACCAAAATATCTTTTTATAAAAATTACGGCGAAAGTTTTATCGTTAACTGTTGAAATAATCGGTGATAAAAGTAAAGTAATACGCGTGGTTGCATATATAGTAGCACACGATATTGATTATTGATGTTTACGTGAGAAGTCACTCAATTATTGCTACAGTAATTGTTGCATAGTATCTCATATTATTTGATTCAATTATTGTCAATATTTTATATATTTTTAAATCAATAATTGAGATGACAAGTTATTCATATTATTATTTGTATAATTAACAATGTCTAGAAAGTTTTGTCGAGGAAAGGGGTTTGGTCACCTAATTGCACGCCAATAGGGAGAAATCCTTATCAGAAAATCTTATCTTTCCTGGGAACGATCTGGTTGTTAATATTGCGAGTTATAATAATGATGAATAAATATTGTTAAAAATATTGAGAGGATTTTTATGAAATATTTATTGTAAATTTTTGCTCATTATATGGACCCCCACTTACCCATTTTTTAAAATAATCGATAGAAAGTTATTCAGGATATATATATATATATATATATATATATATATATATAATAAAGGTGGGGGCCACATGTGGGGTCCACGTGTGGGAGAAAAAAAGGAGGTGGGAAAGAAAATGTCACGGGTGGGATTAATGTGGGGAAGGGGGGGAACTTATATATATATATATATTTTATAAGTTTTGTTTTATATGAAAAATAGAATATATTATATTTTATTATGCATAGTGACTGCATAGTAAATCATGTGAATTTTGAATTCGTCCGATTTTTCCCACTGTGCAGTCCATGATTTTCCTTTACTGTGCATCCAAATAGTACCCTTCCATTCTCCTATAAATAGGATGCTTAGTTTAGAATTTAAAACCACACCAGAATCAGATAATTCTTCTTCTATAATATTGAGTGTATTTCTTTCGAGTTTTAGGAAGCTTTGAGTGTAGAAAATAGTGCAAGTTTTCTTTAAGAATATCTCCGCTATACCAGTTGGAATACTCTCATTTTTAAGGTAATGGATATTATTTTTGTTCAATATTCGTAAGAAATAATATTTTCTTCCATACTCTGTAGTATGTAAGTAATATTATTTCGTTTCAGATTCTGAATTCTACACTCATTATGTTAAAGTATTGCTTTTATACTCCATGAAATTAGTAGAATATCTTTGAAATTTGCGTTTCATCCAATATCTTTTCATGAAAATATTATTCTGAGCATTCTTGATAATTTTTAATCTTTTCATGTCGGAGTACTATTCACGGGGTACTATTCCTGAAGTACTATTCACGGGGTACTATCTACTCAGGTAATATTCACCCGGGGTACTATTCATGACAAAAATTGATCCTTTTTTTGTCCAAATAATTTTTGATACAATATTATTCTTGAATTTTACTCCACAAAGCAGTATCATGTTGACAATTTGGACATTATTGAATTCTGGATAAATTAAATTATAAAATCTTTAAAATTTATCCTTGCTATCATTTAATTGAATTCTTATATTATTGTCATCATCCTCATGCTTATATTATGATGAAAGTCAACTTTGGCCCGTAGTGCATAGATGGACCATTGATTGATATGATTATGACCAGTAATTATTCGGTATAATCATGACCTGTAATATTACAAATGATGTGGTAAATGTCATCATTGGCCCATAGTGCATTGATGGACAGTTGTTGGAATGATCATGACCATTGGTGATAACACGATTATTGTAATAACCCATATTTTTAAAATTAAATATTAATTAATTTTATTTTATACAATTGTATTCAAATTGGAAAAGGTAAGTGACTTTTTTTTTTCTTTTCTTCCTTGTTTTGTTTGGAAAGTTAAATTGTTTTAGTAGATAATTAAATATCTGATTAAATTAAAAATGGGAAGTCCATTAGAGTTTTGGTAGCTCCTATATTGAGCTATATTTATATTTAAAGAGTGAAGTTGTAACTTTAATCCTATTCTAATTTGATTAGTTGAATTTTCGAGTAGAATACTTATACGCGCTGCAGTCCATTAAAAAAATTATAATTAATTCATTTGATGTCTTGAGTGAATCCAAATCAGGCTCCTTCAGTTTTTCGTCCTTTACAATTTTGAAGAAGTAAGCAACTGGAGATAATTTTAGATTTTCAAAAGCGGGTTATGAGGAGGAAGACAATCCCATTTGTTAAAATTTTGTGGGAAAAAAAATCATCCGGAGCGCGGAGCTACTTGGGAGATTGAGGAGTCTATTCGAGCGGAGTATCCGCATCTTTTTGATAATTAGGTACTTTCCATTCTTTTGATTCTGGGGACGGAATCCTTTTAAGGGGTAGGTGATGTAATACCCGGTAAAAAAAACTATTAATAAATATTATATTAAATTAAATAAGATTATATATATATATATATATTGAAATATATTAATTGGACTTTGTATTTTATTTGGGCCAATTAGTCATTTAATTTATGTGGTCTAATGTATTAATAAGTGTTGGGTAAATTAACTTGGTAAAATTTGGGCTTTAAACTAAGTGGGTCTAATTTATAATTGTGTAATTTTAAAATCCTATTAAAATTTGGAGAGTTAATAAATATATTAATTAATAAAATCTATTTTAAGTGAATAAATAATAAAACATAATCTTCATTATATCTTATATCCGATATGAATTAAGCGAGAGAAATAGAGGAAGAGAGATCTTGGTATACCAACATTAATAGAATGGAAAAAGGGAATTGACAAGTTAAGTTCTATTACAAAGGTAAATTAAACCTTTTATTGAATTATTATTATTTTATTTTTTGCCGAGCATATAGGTTACCATGAGTAGGATCTGTTTGGATTTTTTTTATGTAAGATATGTAAACCATATTAGATCAGTATAATTGAAGAAAGAGTCTAACCTTGAATTAGAGCACCTATATATGATTTTATACTTTTCCACCAAACCTTATTATTATTGTTGTTTGAATTCCAAATAGTTCAAGAGTGTGTGTTTATATATTTCACCAAAATATTCTGCGGTGGATCATAAAGTAATGATATGGTTGGTCTATTATATTTAAAATTTTAAAATGTGTATAATAATAATAATAATAATAATAATAATAATAATAATAATAATAATAATAATAATAATAATAAAAATAATAATAAATGTAAATAATAGTAAATTAATCTTGATGTTTAGAATATTATAAAATTGAAGGATTATTGGATTTAAGATTAAAACTTAACTAAGAGGTTAAATTAATTATTAAATTATTCTCTTGATTAGTTCGGACAGAAGGAGTTTAATGAAGTATATTGGGATTATAATTTTGGATATTACATTGCTTAATCCAGGTACGGATTCCGTACTCTTTCAGCGACATTCTTGTTAAATTTAATTTGTTCGTTTTGTTCCTTATTTCAAATTTCGTTATTCTTTCACATAATTGTTTCTTGTGAAATTCATATAATAGTTTCATTTTAGAGTTGATATATATATGACTCGTATGTGTTCTCTTTGAATTAGGTTATCATGATTACTACTTATTTTTTTTGATAATTGTAGAGCGGTATATGTTACTACCTTCTTTTTGAGACCTTGTGACTATATTTTGATTTGGTTCAACATGTACATATAGAACCCTTTTGTTGGTATTATGTCGCATGTGTTGTGACATGATATTTTGTTAGAATATAAGTCGGGTATCAGAAGACCGAATTTTATGAAATAAAAGTATTCAATTTTTCTTATAATAACTATTCAGTAAATGGTTAAATTGATAAAAGTTTAAAGTTAAGGGTGAGATCTGAAATTTTCAAAATACGCAAGTGGTTATAAAATATTCAATTGTCGGGGAATATTCGTTTGGTCGTGAAATATTTTTTTTGTCGAGGAATATTCGTAAGACGGCGCAGCCATTTGTGGGCCCCATAAAGAATAACTGTCGGATGAAGAAAACGACAAAAAATGAGTTTTTATAAATAACGACGTAGTTGTTACCATTAATTAACACTTTGTTGGAATACCGGTGGTTAAAATACTGATGAATCGCGTGTTTTGCAAGAGTAGATACGCGGTTTTACATTATTATTTTGAATTATTGATCCTTACGTAAGAAGGCACTACTCAATAATTATTACGATAATTCTTATTCAATATTTTATTTTATTGATTCAATAATTCTTTGCGTTGATATTTTATATTATTGTTGCTTAATAATTGTCAACGCACATCATCTCCATTATCGGATCAATAATTCATATTATTTGGAATAATATTATTAGATAGCATTATTGGCAATGTGTAGAAAGTTACATCGAGGAGAAGTTTGGTCACCTAATTGCTACGCAAGAAGGAGAAATCTTTATCTGAAGCCCCCTCTTTCACAGGGCGCGCCTTTGGTTGTCGATGATTGTGATTCGTAATATTATTTGTGAATAATTAATTATTGATTTATATGATAAGGAAATATTTATTTTATGTGGATATAAATGATGAATATATTTATTTTTATGTGGATAAAAATGAAGGAATTAATGCTGAGGTGATTTATCAGTATTTTGTCGGTGTGGAGGTAATAAAAATCATCCGTTTGTGGATTTCGGATATTTTTGGTTTGAAATTTAGAAAAAACTCAAAGCTACAAAGTTGTAGAGAATTCGATTTCAAGTAGAATGGACATAAAATTCGTATTTTTCTGATAAACGATATATTTTCTATGAATTGTTGAAGTTTCGGAAAATAAAATGATTTTTATTAATTTATGGGTGGGACCCACTTTTACTTTTCAAACCATGTGCTGAATTGATTTCAATGTTGGTTGCTTAGATTTTTCAACAAGAGTGGGTGTGGAATGAGGAAGAAGATATATTAATATTTTATTAATTTAGTCTCCTTTGGCGTTCTAGTATTTTTCTATAAATAGGTGCTTAAGTTAGAATTAAAAATCACACTAGAAACAAGTTTTCTTTCTCTCTATATTATCAAGCATATTTTTGAGAGTATTTAGATACTTTGAGAGTTGATATTTAGTAGAAGTTTCCTTCGGTTTTTCATCCGATATTCCAGTCAGAAGTACTGCTCTTTTGAGGTAAGGGATTTTAAGGGTTATTATGTTTTTCAGTTGGTACTTCTTCCGTCCTTCAGAAAATTCTAGAAAATTTTGAAATGATATTTTGATGAGTTTTATTGATTGTGTCCAAAAATGGCGATTTTTGGATATATAGATTAAGAGTTATGTATTTTACGGGAAAAAACTATTTTAAAAGTAACCGCTTATAACTCTTTGTGGTTAACTCCAAAATTGATGAAATTTTTATTGGAAGTATATCTATATAATATTAGTATACTCTATGAATTTCGGAATTTTTGAATAAAAGTACAATTTATGATAAATGTCTAAATATTATTGCGGTTTTGCTATTTATATGAAAAATAGTAAATAAATTTAAAAATTCGAGAAAATATATGTTCAATATAGGACTATATTACGCTAAATCCTTAAAAGAAATATTTTGGAACTGATTTGGTATTTTTCATAAAATGGTCTAGTTGTGAGTAAAAGAATTAAATATGTTATGTGAAGTAAGAAAATTGGAAAATATGATTTTATGGCTTTAGAATCATACATGAGTTATATGCTGATTTTGATGAGGGTTTTGGTTATTGGTGATGAAATCTTATGAGTTTAGCATTTTAGAATGATTAAATGCATTATTTAGTAAAGTGTAAACAATTAAAATAAATTGTTTATAAGTTTAAGAAATGTTATTTTAATATCATTATTAGAAATATTGGTATGAATTTTATTGTGGAATTTCTACCTTTTTTGTGTCAAGTTTACTATTCATGAGTTACTATTCATGAGTTACTATTCACGATTATTCATGAATTCTTATTCACTTAATTTACTATTCATAGGTTACTATTCACGAGTTACTATTCATGACAAAACCGGGTTTTTTCTAACCAAATTATAGTTGAATTATGAATATTACTCTTGAGATTAAAATTATATGTTGATCATATTATTTTTATTATCATATATAACATTTTTATAACCCTAATGATGATATTTTTCTTTGACTTGAGTGTAAAGATGGGTAGATTTTTGGTATGATCATGACTATGGGTTCTCTTTGGCCAGTAGTACAAAGTTGAATTGTTGAGTGGTATGATCATGACCATTGAATTTATAATTGAATATCTTAAGCTTAAAGTGCAAAGGTGAAATGATCAACATGGTTATAATTGTTTTATATAAATTCGAAATGATTATATATTTCTTTGAGATATTAATATATTTGACCTGTAGTGCAAATATGAACTGTTGATGAATATATTTGGCCTGTAGTGAAAAGATGAATTATTGATATATATATTTGGCCCGTAGTGCAAAGATGACCTGTTGTTGAATATCTTTGGCCTGTAGTGCAAAGATGGTCTGTTGATGAATATCTTTGGCCCGTAGTACAAAGATGAAATTGTTAGTATGATTATAAACAGGAACTGTGATTTGGTATAACCATGATCTTTGATGTTTCAGGAAAAGACGCGTGATGAAAATTATCTTGTGTCACGGATGCGAAGAAAATTTAGAATCACAATTATGATTGTGAGTTATTCATATGATTTTGGACCAGAACTGTTGATTGATGTTACAGGGATAAAACATTGTTGGTGGATTTTTAATGTGGAGAAGATAATAGACTTTATGGTCTATTTGACTCTTCTAATGGATTGCTCATTCCGCTGCAACTATGGTTGAAATTTTTATCATCTACCATATGTTCTAAATCTCTGATTTATTATTGATGAAGGCTATTGATAATTTAATTATCTTTAGTCGTGATATTCTTTCTTGGGCTAGTTGTGCTCACCCATACGCTTTCACAATTCCTTTCGTGTAATAAGAGTGTAGTCATTTGAATCGGCCGGGGGTAACAGGAGAATAGAACGATGGTCATCATTTAGTAGTTATATTTGGTGAATCAACTAGGGTGAGGCGAACCCAACGTTGGAAGGGTGTTTTGCTACTATCATATAAGATGTCTAATGACTTACAACCTCGTGTCATCATAAGACAGGGTTGTGCTCATCCACTTTCTGAGTATATTTACGAGTACTACCTATATAATCTTGGTGTTTGTTTGAAGTATAATTCTCATTTAGAGACAGTGGAGATAACGATATGTCAAGAGAAGACTCACCATTGGGAAGAATATGATAGTAATCTTCTCGTTTTTCTTTGGGGTCTATTAGGTCAACCAAGGATAATTTTGTGGCCATATGATATCTATCATAACCTAGACGCATGGCCTCCCATGTACGAAGGTTTCCTTGAGCACTTCCCAAAGATTCTAATTTCTAAAATAGTTTTTGACTATACCTTTATGTAAGGTGTCATTGTGACGTGTTATCTAAGGTTGGGATGAGTGTCACAGTTGGTATATATTTGTATCAAAACTCACAGCATATGTGTTGTTAATTAATTTTTAGTTATTTTCTGTACCATGTATTTGGTGACTCAGAATGGGTTGGATGGAATGGACCTATTTTGGGGTTGTCACATTTGGTATCGAGCTATAAGTAAAAGACCCCGAGCCTCTCTCTTTGGTGACTTCTGTTGATGGGGAATGCTGCACCGCGCCGCTCTCCGTAGGGGACGCCATTTTGCGGTGGCAAGCTGATAGGTACCAATGTAAGGTGCTGACACAAGTTGGTGTCCTGAGTCACATTTGGTATTAAAGCTTAGGGATATGGTCTCTGGTGGAGATCGGGGAATATAACTAGAAGGGGAGAGATGAGTAAATTCTTCGCTAGTTTGTCTTACCTAAGCTTATTTGTTGGTTAGTCATAATATCGGGATATTATGTGATATGTTAATTTGTTTAAATTAACCCTTGTTTTATGGCGATTTGAGAATGGGGTGCTTTGAGAATGTTAACAATGGAGTGAATGAGACCGTGGGGATACCTCTAATCACCAACCAGGATAATGTGATATCAGGCGAAGAAGGAATTAGAGAAATCTATGTGGTGAGTGAAGAATTGATAGTTGCACCCGAGATGGTCGCAGAGGTAACAGCTGAGAGTGAGGAAGAAGAGGAAGAAGAGGTACCTGAGGAGAATTTATTAGAGGTATTATATGATCAAAATGTAGAATTGCAAAATCGTATTCATGAGTTAGAAGAAAGAAAGTCAAGAAGCAAGAAGTGATCATGGAGCAAAAGGATGCAACAATTCAAGCTTGTGTTACCCGATATGTGATGCTTGAATAGAAGCAGTCTTTGGCAAAGTATAAGATGATAAAGATGGGATCTGAGCTGAAAGAAGAAAAAGTTGAACAAGTGAGAATAAGTGATGCATGGGCAAAAGCCGCACGACACGTGGATATTGTGGAAAGAGATGTCCGATCTAAGAAGGCTAAAATAGATGATATGAATTTCTCTTTTTGGAAAGCAATTGGGAGAACCCAACATCGAGTTTTGAATTACCCTGTACAGAGTGGTCAACCTGAATTCGATATGGATCGAAGATTGATGATTCAGATCATGAATCAGGAGTACGACGAGGCAGTTGAGGGAGGAATATGCCCTATAGAAAAGTATATTCCAACGGTAGTGATGACTCCAAATGCTGCCCCAGAGAAGTCAAAGCCGAGTAG
Organism: Panax quinquefolius; assembly: GCA_020205615.1. Lineage (NCBI taxonomy): Eukaryota > Viridiplantae > Streptophyta > Magnoliopsida > Apiales > Araliaceae > Panax > Panax quinquefolius. The sequence goes on along the minus strand of CM035174.1, from coordinate 7,484,380 downwards.
TTCGAGGGATAGCGGTTGTCATGACTTCCCAACAAGTGAGGAACCTAAATGAAGTTATCACGGGAGATGAGCAACGGAGAAATCATGATGACCCGGGAAATAAAATCTGAAATGAAAGCAATGTATTCTCAACTTTTCAAAATACTAGGTACGTAAATTTCGGGGACGAAATTTCATAAGGAGGGGAGATTGTAAGACCCCGAATTTTATGAAATAAAAGTATTCAATTTTTCTTATAATAACTATTCAGTAAATGGTTAAATTGATAAAAGTTTAAAGTTAAGGATGAGATATGAACTTTTCAAAATACGTAAGTGGTTAAAAAATATTCAATTGTCGGGGAATATTCGTTTAGTCGTGGAATATTCTTTTGTTTGGGAATATTAAATTTACTGCCGGTATGACCATTTGTGGGCCCCATAACGAATAAGCGCTTCGGATGAAGAAAGCGATAAAAATTGAGTTTTTATAAATAACTGCAGTAGTTATTCAATTAACATTGTTGGAATACGGTGGTGGTTAAAATACTGAATGTCTGGCGTGTTTGCAGAGTAGCACATGGTTTTAAACAGTATTTTTGAATTATTGATCCTTACGTAAGAAGGCACTACTCAATAATTGTTACAGTAATTACTGTTCAATATTTTATTTTATTGATTCAATAATTGATGCGTTGATATTTTATATTATTGTTGCTTAATAATTGTCACTGCACATCATCTCCATTATCAGATCAATAATTCATATTATTTGGAATAATATTATTAGATAGCATTATTGGCAATGTCTATAAAGTTCTGTCAAGGAGAGGTTTGGTCACCTAATTGCGCGCCAGTGAGGAGAAATCCTTATCGGAAAGCCCTCTCTTTCCTGGGAACTATCTGGTTGTCATTATTGTGATCCTGTAATATTATTTGTGAATAATTAATTATTGATTTATATGATAAGAAAATATTTATTTTATGTGGATATAAATGATGGATATATTTATTTTTATATGGATAAAATGAAGGAATTAATCTTTGAGGTGTTTTATCAGTATTTTGTCGGTGTGGAGGTATTAAAAATCATCCGTTTGTGAATTTTGGATATTTTTGGTTTGGAATTTGGAAAAAACTCAAGCTACAAAGTTTTAGAGAATTTGATTTCAGGCAGAATGGACATAAAATTCGTATTTTTCTGATAAACGGTCTATTTTCTATGAATTGTTGAAGTTTCGGAAAATAAAATGATTTTTATTAATTTATGGGTGGGACCCACTTTTACTTTTCAAACCATGTGCTGAATTGATTTCAATGTTGGTTGCTCAGATTTTTCAGCAAGAGTGGGCATGGAATGAGGAAGAAGATATATTAATATTTTATTAATTTAGTCTCTTTTGGCGTTCTAGCATTTTCCTATAAATAGGTGCTTAATTTAGAATTGAAAATCACACCAGAAACAAGTTTTCTTTCTCTCTATAATATCAAGCATATTTTTGAGAGTATTTAGATACTTTGAGAGTTGCTATTTAGTAGAAGTTTCCTTCGGTTTTTCATCCGATATTCCAGTCAGAAGTACTGCTCTTTTGAGGTAAGGGATTTTAAGGGTTATTATGTTTTTCAGTTCATACTTCTTCCGTCCTTCAGAAAATTCTGGAAAAATTTGAAATGATATTTTGATGAGTTTTATTGATTGTGTCCAAAAATGACGATTTTTGGATGTATAGATTAAGAGTTATGAATTTTACGGGAAAAGACTATTTTAAAAATAACCGCTTATAACTCATTGTGGTTAACTCCAAAGTTGATGAAATTGTTATTGGAAGTATATCTATATAATATCAGTATACTCTGTGAATTTCGGAATTTTTGAATAAAAGTACAATTTATGATAAATGTCTAAATATTCGGCGGTTTTGGCCATATGAAAAATAGTAAATGAATTTTAAAAATTCTGAGAAAAATATATGTTCAATATAGGACTATAGTCTGCTAAATCCCAGAAAAGAAATATTTTTGGAACTGATTTGGTATTTTTCATAAAAATGGTCTAGTTATGAGTAAAAGAATTAAATATGTTATGTGAAGTAAGAAAATTAGAAAATATGATTTTATGGCTTGAGAATCATACATGAGTTATATGCAGATTTTTTGATGAGGGTTTTGGTTATTGGTGATGAAATCTTATGAGTTTGGCATTTTAGAATGATTAAATGCATTATTTAGTAAACTGTAAATAATTAAAATAAATTGTTTATAAGTTTAAGAAATTTTATTTCAATATCATTATACCAAAATATTGGTATGAATTTTATTGTAGAATTTCTACCTTTTTGTGTCGGGTTTACTGTGACGCCCCCAAAATTAGGTATACATCACCCATCTTGGGTCGCCACTTACATGGTACAGAATTTAAATACAACTTATTAACATAACTGTCGTAGGTACAATACGACATAAAGCGTGAGTTTAAATACAAATATCGTCACTAGATATTATACAAACTCAAACAAAAAGTCCTCATTACGATTATTATCACACTATTTTACGAATAGTGAGGACTACTAATGCTATCTTCGAACCATCACTCGTTTTCCGACTCGTCCCGGCTATATTCTCATTTCACGAAGAGAACGGTGAAAGAAAGGGTGAGCTCAACTAGCCCCAAGAAGAAATATTATGACTAAGATAATGCGAATAAATTATCAATAGTCTTCAAAAATGTTAAACCGATAAAATACAATAGACAAACCGGTTTAAGCTGCAGCAATGAATATGCAATCCATTAAAAGAGTCAAGTAGAAAATAAAGTCTACTATCTTTTAGGTTTTAAAAGGTTTTCATCATTTGTTATATTGAGACTCAAACTTTAATAAATATTCCACATCATCGAATCACCCACGCACTACTACCAATGATATTCTTTAGTATCACGACCACAATTATTCATGCACTACGGCCAAGAATATTTGTGTATTCATTAATGGTCATGATCATGCCAACAATCATTCACCAATGCACTACTGACCATCGAGGATTTTTATCACATCATTTGTAACATTATTACCATGATTACACCGAATAGTCTCTGGTCATAATCATACCAAGTCCATCTATACACTACTACAGCCATGATGACTTTCAACATAATATAAACATGAGGATGATGACAATGATATAAGAATTCAATAAAACAAGTTCAAGAATTATTTTATCCATGAATTATTAACGTCCAAATTAGTAAAATTCAAGAATGATCGGAAGAATATTTCCATGAAAAGATATTTGGATGAAACGCAAATATCAAGGATATTCTACTAATTTCATGGAGTATAGAAGTCAAAGTTTTAAACAATTTGGGTATAATAAAGAATGGAATAACAAAGAAATCACCATGCATGCGGTACTTAGCATAGACAAAGTTATTCCAACGAGAATAATAATAATAACGGAACCGAGTCGTGAAATTCACGCAAGCGGATGTTCCAACAGAATAATAAAGATGGAACCGGATCCGGTGTAAAACACATGATAGGATATTCCAACAGAATGATAAAGGCGGAACCGAAGTCGGTGTAAAAACACATGATGAGGATGTTCCAACCAGAATAATAATAAAGAGCGGAACCAGTCGGTGTAAAACACATGACGAGGATGTTCCAATGTAATAATAGAAGAATGTCACCAAGTATAGGGTAAAATCACAGCGTATCAAAGGTTATTCCAATGAGAATAATAAGCAATGGAATAACAACAGTTCTCTTCATGAATAAGAAAGAATAACACCCTTACTTTTGGTAGGAGATTGAATCGCAGTGAAGGTGTAGTAACAAAATACTCTTCTTCTTCTCTCTCTTATTCTTCTATACTCTCTCTATAGCTTGAATGAATTCGTGATAAATAATGAAGCCCTAGGCCTCTATTTATAGAAGATTTCTAGCTTAGCACCGCTGTGTGAAAAGGCAAGTGGCTTCGACGACTAATGATGTGAAAAGAAAAGTGGTTTGACGCCTGTAATGTGAAACGACAAGTGGTTCGACGTCTGGTAAAGGTAATTACTATTAACGAAGGTAAATACTATTCACAAGGGTAATTACTATTGACGAAGAGACTCTTAAATGATGACATATGAGCCCCCCCATAAAATAATCAAACTTACCACAAATCATAACACATATTTAATCTTTCAACAATTATTAATCATTTATAACTTGTCGTCTCAATTATTGATTTAATACTATAACATATTATACAGATGATACTGTGACAATAATTGAATCAATAATATAAGAGATATGATGCAGCAATTACTGTAGCAATTGACTTTCAACATAATATAAACATGAGGATGTTCCAACAGAATAATAATAACGGAACCAGGTCAGGTGAAATTCACACCGACAGGATGTTCCAACAGAATAATAAAGATGGAACCAGATCCGGTGTAAAACACACAGATAGAATATTCCAACAGAATGATAAAGATCGAACCAGTCCGGTGTAAAACACACGAGACAGGATGTTCCAATGAATAATAATAAAAAGCGGAACCGGTCCGGTGTAAAACACATGACATGGATGTTCCAATGAATAATAATAAAAGCGGAACCCAGTCCGGTGTAAAACACATGCACAGGATGTTCCAAAGAATAATAGAAGAATGTCACCAAGTATAGGTAAACCAGCGTATACTGAGTTATTCCAAGCAGAATAATAAGCAATGGAATAACAGCAGTTCTCTTCATGAATAAGAAAGAATAACACCCCTTACTTTTGGTAGGAGATTGAATCTTTGCTGACGAGTGTAGTAATAAAATACTCTTCTTCTTTTCTCTCTTATTCTTTCTATACTTTCTCTCTCTATAGCTTAAATGAATTAAGTGAAAATAATGAAGCCCTAGGCCTCTATTTATAGAAGATTTCTAGCTTAGCACCGCAGTGTGAAAAGGCAAGTGGCTTGACGACTAATGATGTGAAAAGAAAAGTGGTTTGGCGCTTTGTAATGTGAAACGACAAGTGGTTCGACGCTTTGTAATGTGAAACGACAAGTGGTTCGACGTCTGGTAAAGGTAATTACTATTAACGAAGGTAAATACTATTCACAAGTGGTAATTACTTATTGTGAAGAGACTCTTAAATGATGACATATGAGCCCCCATAAAATAATTAAACTTACCACAAATCATAACACATATTTAATCTTTCAACAATTATTAATCATTTATAACTTGTCGTCTCAATTATTGATTTAATACTATAACATATTATACGAGATGATCTTTGTGACAATAATTGAATCAATAATATAAGAGATATGATGCAAAGAATTTCTTGTAGCAATAATTGAGCATAGGTGAGTGACTTCTCACGTAAGCATCAATAATCAATCTGCAGGTGCTACTTCTTATGCAACCACGCCAGACATATTCTATTACTTTACCATAGGGTAGTTCAGCAGTTTTAACGGTAACACCTCCGTAGTTATTTTTATAAAATATTTTTTGTCGTTTTCTCAATCCGGCAATAATTACATTGTGGGGTCCACCAATGATTGAGTAGTTATGCGAATATTCCCTAAAAAGAATATTCTGACCAAACGAATATTTTATAACAACTTGCATACTTTGCAAAATTTATAAATATTACCCACAACTATAACATTATATCAAATTTATTCCATAATATTCAAAAATAATATTTATAGAAAATTTCATCTTTATTTATAAAAGTTGGGGTCTTACAACCTCCCCTTCTTATGAAATTTAGCCCTCGAAATTAGGTGCGATACACTGCTTATGTCGAAGAGGTAAGGATATCTTGATTTCATTTGATTCTAACTCCCAAGTCATTTCTCAACATCGTGGTTCCTCCACAAAACTTTGACTTGAGGTATAACCTTGGAGCGTAGAATATGTTCCTTCTTATCCAAGATTTGAACAGAACCTCTTCATACGTCAAATCTTACGCTATTTCGTCCGGTTCTAACTCAATAATGTGGTTCGGGTCTTTTACATATTTACGTAACATGGATATGTGAAAACGTTATGAACACGTAGACATATTTGGCGGTGAAAGCGAGTCTATAGGCCACGATTTCCTACTCGATCGAGGATTAAAATGGACCGATGAATCGAGGATTAAGTTTTCTTCTCTTTCCAAATCTTGTAACTCCTTTCCATGGAGCAACTTTTAACAACACATGATCTCCTATATCGAATTCCACGTCCTTTCGATAAAGATCCGCATAACTCTTTTGTCGATTTTGTGAGGTTTTTATACGTTGTCGGATCGTTTGAATCTTTTTTGTAGTCATACGTACCAACTCCGGTCCCAACAACGTTGCTTCACCCACCTCATCCCAAAGATCTTTGGAGAGCGACACTTTCTTCCATACAACGCTTGAATGGAGCCATGCCAATACTTGCTTGATAAGCTGTTGTTGTAGGAAAACTCCACCAATGGTAAGAACTTGTCCCAACTCCCATTCAAATCAAAGGACATGAGTCTTAATAGATCTTCAAGAGTTTGAATAGTCCTCTCCGATCGTCAAAATCGTCTGTCTCGAGGATGATATGCCGAGCTAAACCGTAAAGTCTGTGCCCATAGCTTTTTGCAAACTAACCCAAAATCGTGAAGTGAATCTTGGGTCTCGATCGGAAACTATGGATCTAAGCATACCATGCGATCTTACAATCTCGTTTATGTACATACGAGCAAGACGTTCAAGTGTATAAGTTTCTCGATCGGTAAGAAATGAGCGGACTTGGTCAATCTATCAACAATGACCCAAATCGCATCAATGCCTTGAGAAACCTTAGGAAGACCCCAGAATTGAAATCCATGGTAATGTGCTCCACTTCCATTTTGGAATTTCAAGTGGTTGTAATGGACCTTTTGGTACTTGATGCTCCGCTTTTAACTCGTTGACAAGTTAGACACCTTGAGATAACAAAGGTCTTTATCTCTCTCTTCATATTGCTCCACCAAAATGTATAGCGAATATCATGATACATTTTGGTACTCCTGTGATGGATTGCAAATGGTGTGTTCATGCGCCTCCATCATGATATTATACTTTAAATTAGGGTCGTTAGGAACACAAAGTCCGGAGTTGACTCAAGTATTCCTTCTTCATCGATTCTTGCTCCAGTGCGTAGCACCTTCTTGCACTTTCTTCTTCATACGCATCAGCTCCAGGTCTGTAGCTTGAGCAGCTTTAACTTTATCGATTAAAGTCGGTTCTACTCGTATACTTGCTATCATCACATGCATCCCTGGAGTCTTTAACTCTATCTCCATCCTTTGCAAGTCACACAAAATGGGCCTTTGCGTTGACAATATCGCACTCGTACTTGCATATGATTTTTCTACTCAATGCGTCACTACCACGTTCGCTTTTCCAGGATGGTATTGGATGGTATGATCATAATCTTTCAACAGTTCAAGCCAACGTCGTTGTCGCATGTTGAGTTCCTTTTGAGTGAAGAAATATTTGAGGCTTTTATGATCCGTAAAGATCTCCACTTTCTCCCCATACAAGTAATGCCTCCAAATTTTAAGTCAAAAGACAACAATTTGCTAACTCTAGATCATGAGTAGGATAATTCCTCTCATATTCTTTGAGTTGTCGCGAGGCATAGGCTATAACTTTTCCATGTTGCATAAGAACACATCCCAACCCTTTGCTCAAGCATCTTTGTAGATGACAAATCCCTCCGAGGCGGATGGTATTGTCGTAACAGTCTTTGAAATAGGTCTCCTCTTGAGTTCTTGAAAACTCTTCCCACATTCTTCGCTCCAATAGGAACTTTGTATCTTCCAGGAGTTAGTGAAGTCGATGGAGTAGCGATTCGAGAAAATCCTTCCACGAATCTCTAATAATAACCAGCTAAACCGAGAAAGCTACGTACTTCGGTCACTAATTTAGGTTGTTCCCAGCTTTGAATAGCTTCAATCTTTGCTGGGTCAATAGATATTCCATGACTTGATACCACGTGCCCAAGGAATGCTACTTCTTCAAGCCAGAACTCACATTTCTTCAACTTGGCATAAAGCTTATATTCACGAAGCTTTTGGAGTATCAGCCTCAAGTGTTGCTCATGATCTTCACGGCTTTTATAATAAATAAGGATGTCATCAATAAAGACGACCACAAAGTGATCCAAATATTCCTTTAACACTCGGTTCATCATATCCATGAAGGCAGCAGGAGCATTAGTCAATCCAAAGGATATGACTAGGAATTCATAATGCCCGCATCTCAGAGTTTACGAAAGCCGTCTTTGGAATATCGGTTCTAATCTTCAATTGGTGATATCCTAACGAAGATCAATCTTTGAAAAGAATTTGGCTCCTTGCAACCCGGGTCAAACAGGGTCATCAATACGTGGCAATGGATACCTATTTTTGATGGTGACATGATTCAACTCTCGATAATCAATACAAAGTCGCATACTCCCATCTTTCTTCTTCAAGAATAGAGCAGGAGCACCCCAAGGAGAAGTACTAGGACGAATAAAGCCAATGTCTAACAATTCTCAAGTTGGGTCTTTAACTCCACGAAGTTCAATAGAGCCATTCGATATGGGGCTTTGGAAATAGGTTTTGTACTGGGTTCAAGGTCGATACAAAATTCAATTTCACGCTCGGGGTAGGCCAGAAGTTCTTCTTGGGAATACGTCAGAAATTTATTAACAATAGAAATATTGTTCAAAATCGGCGTATTTTTGTTTAAATGTGTGACATGAGCTAAGAAAGCTTGACATCCGCTTTTCAATAAACGAATAGCTTTTATGGCTTGAGATGACCGTGATTGATTTTAATGGTTTGGTCGTTTGAATTCGCATAATAGGTTGATTAGGAATATGAAAGCTAACAACCACGAAAACAATCAATTTTTGCATGATAAGTAGTTAACCAATCAATCCCTAGAATCACGTCAAATGCAAGTATTTTTAATGAAATAAGATCGACAGGTAATGTGAGGGTACCGATTTGAACCAAACAAGACTTATAAGCAAAGTGGATGTAATGAAGGTTTCTCCCAGCGGTGTTTCCACAGATAAGTCAAAGTCTAATTTCTCCGAGTCAAATTTAATCGATGAGCGCAAGTAGGAGAAATAAAAGAATGGGTAGAACCCGTTATCAAATAAAGTATAGACTTCATTAGAGTTTATGATAAGCTTACCCGTGATGACCTCATTCGGATTCCTTGCTCTTTGGGAGGTCACAACAAACGCTCTCTCCTTGCACTACATGGTTTTGAATTTTCCGGGATGGCCTTTGGTGCCTCCATCCTAAATTGAATTTGTCTTGATGAAATGACAAAATCGAGCTAAGTGACCTTCTCTTCCACAATCATAACATGCTTTGGAATGACATGACGCAGATTTAAGGTGATGTGTCCATTTTCTCCGCATTTGAAGCATATGATAGGTGGTCTTTCTCCTTCCTTAACAATGGGTCTTTGGTCTTGACGTCTTTCCATCATTGTTGAATCTCCTTTTTTGAAATGTCCATTCTTATTGTTTTGGCCCCGATTACCACCCGAAGTGGTTACCATATCCGGCCCATTGATTCCTCCACGCTTGTTGTCACTTTGCGATGACTACTACTCATTTGGTATTATAATTTTAAATTTACCGCTCTCCTTTAGTTAGCGTTGACTCATTATCGCGCTCCACTAATCGAGAGCCCTATTTACAACATCTGAATACAAACACGGTTTATGAGAAATAAGATGTTGACGTATCTCCGACTTCAAACCTCTTAAAAACATTCGCGCCATTCTCTCTTCATTATCCACTAAGAGAGGCATAAACCGTGATAACTCATAAATTTTGCCTCGTATTGCGACACGGTCATATTGTTTTGTTCCAACTTGATAAACTCCACCTCCTTCATGTGGCGAATACTTTCAGAAAGTATTTGTCGTTGAACGACTCTGGAACTTCTCCCAAGATATCTTTGATGACAAGAAGGTTGAGTACGTTTACCGATTCCCACCAAGAATCGCCTCTCCGCAACATAAAGGCGCAAAGGAACCTTTTGCTCTCGGAGCATCCCAAGACATCAAATATCTTGGTAATCTGCTTTATCCATGCTTCCACCGAAGTGGTTTTGGCTCACCCTTAAAATCCGGTGGTCCCAGCTCCTTGAATTGTTTTAGCGGTGGTACTTCGAGAGTTTTCCGTGTTTCCACCCACGTTTTGGACAGAGTCGCCTCTTTCTTTGTTGCATAAATTGCATAAAGCCTCCGAACATTTGATCATTCATCATTTGGTCGGTGTTGTTGTTTGCATGAGGATTGTCGCCTTCGATGCACATTATCCCGATTATTGATATGTGGTGAATCCACGATCGCTCAAGGCTCCATTGCTATTCTCAACATTCTCGGATGTCATTTTCGACATCGCCACAAAACAAAAGGTTAATTGACATGTAACAAATTATCCCTATCTTCCGACCAACCAATAAAATAGCACATAAACTTAGGTAGGTCATACTAGCGAAGGTATTCCCCGTCTCTCCCTCCTAGTACTATTCTCACATCTTAGCCAGGATCATATCCACATGCTCGATATCAATGTGGACGCCCCCAAAATTAGGTATACATCACCCATCTTGGGTCGCCACTTACATGGTATGTAATTTAAATACAACTTATTAACATAAGCGTCGCGTGTACAATACGACATAAAGCTGTGAGTTTAAATACAAATATAAATCTACTAGATATTATACAAACTCAAACAAAAGTCCTCATTACGATTATTATCACACTATTTTTCTTAGAATAGTGAGGACTACTAATGCTATCTTGTAATCATCACTCGTTTCCTCGACTCATCCCAAATTTATATTCTCATTTCAAGAGAAACGGTGAAAGAAAGGGTGAGCTCAACTAGCCCAATAAGAAATATTATGACTAAGATAATGCGAATAAATTATCAATAGTCTTCAAAATGTTAAACCGATAAAATACAATAGACAACCGGTTTAAGCTGCAGCCGGAATATCGCAATCCATTAAAAGAGTCAAGTAGAAAATAAAGTCTACTATCTTTTAGGTTTTAAAAGGTTTTTCATCATCATATATATTTGAGACTCGACTTTAATAAATATTCCATATCATCGAATCACCCCTGCACTACGGCCAAGGATATTCTTTAGTATCACGACCACAATTATTCATGCACTACGGGCCAAGAATATTTGTGCATTCATTAATGGTCATGATCATGCCAACAACTCGTCCACCAATGCACTACTACTAATCGAGGATTTTTATCACATCATTTGTAACATTACGGTCATGATTACAAGAATAGTCTCTCGGTCATAATCATACCAAGTCCATCTACATGCACTACTGAGCCACATATGACTTTCAACATAATATAAACATGAGGATGTTCCAATGTATAATAATAACGGAACGGGTCGTGAAATTCACACCGGCAGGATGTTCCAATGAGAATAATAAAGATGGAACGGATCCGGTGTAAAAAACACAGATAGAATATTCCAAATGAATGATAAAGATCGAACCAGTCCGGTGTAAAACACATGCATGACGGATGTTCCAAATGAATAATAATAAAAGCGGAACCGAAGTAGGTGTAAAACACATGCAGACAGGATGTTCCAACGAGAATAATAATAAAGAGCGGAACCAGTCGGTGTAAAACACATGACAGACAGGATGTTCCAGCAGAATAATAGAAGAATGTCACCAAGTATAGGGTAAACATGGCGACAAAAGTTATTCCAAATGTAATAATAAGCAATGGAATAACAACAGTTCTCTTCATGAATAAGAAAGAATAACACCCTTACTTTTGGTAGGAGATTGAATCTTCGCTGACGGTGTAGTAACAAAATACTCTTCTTCTTTTCTCTTATTCTTTCTATACTTTTCTCTCTATAGCTTGAATGAATTAAGTGAAAAATAATGAAGCCCTAGGCCTCTATTTATAGAAGATTTCTAGCTTAGCACTAGCCGCTTAGTGTGAAAAGGCAAGTGGCTTGACGACTAATGATGTGAAAAGAAAAGTGGTTTGACGCTCAGTAATGTGAAACGACAAGTGGTTCGACGCTGTAATGTGAAACGACAAGTGGTTCGGACGTCGGTAAAGGTAATTACTATTAACGAAGGTAAATACTATTCACAAGGGTAATTATTATCGATTGAAGGGACTCTTAAATGATGACATATGAGCCCCCCATAAAATAATCAAACTTACCACAAATCATAACACATATTTAATCTTTCAACAATTATTAATCATTTATAACTTGTCGTCTCAATTATTGATTTAATACTATAACATATTATACAGATGATACTGTGACAATAATTGAATCAATAATATAAGAGATATGATGCAGCAATTACTGTAGCAATAATTGAGCATAGCTGAGTGACTTCTCACGTAAGCATCAATAATTAATACCGTGTGCTACTATGCAACCACGCCGACATTCGTACTTTTACCATAGGGTAGTTCAACAGTTTTAACGGTAACACCTCCTCGTAGTTATTTTTATAAAATATTTTGTCGTTTTCTCAATCAAACAATAATTACATTGTGGGGTCCACCAATGATTGAGTAGTTATACGAATATTCCCTAAAAAGAATATTCCCAGGCAAACGAATATTTTATAACAACTTGCATACTTTTGCAAAATTTATAAATATTACCCACAACTATAACATTATATCAAATTTATTCCATAATATTCAAAAATAATATTTATAAAAAATTCATCTTTATTTATAAAAGTTGGGATCTTACATTTACTATTCATGATTTCTTATTCATGAGTTACTATTCACTTAATTTACTATTCATGAGTTCTTATTCACGAGTTACTATTCATGACAAAATTGGTTTCTTTTTTCTAACCAAATTATAGTTGAATTATGAATATTACTCTTGAGATTAAAATTATATGTTGATCATATTATTTTATTATCATATATAACATTTTATATCCTAATGATGATATTTTTCTTTGACTTGAGTGTAAAGATGGGTAGATTTTTGGTATGATCATGATTATGGGTTCTCTTTGGCCAAGAGTGTAAAGTTGAATTGTTGGCTGGTATGATCATGACCATTGAATTTATAATTGAATATCTTAAGCTTAAGTGCAAAGGTGAAATGATCAACATGGTTATAATTGTTTATATAAAATTTGAAATGATTATATATTTCTTTGAGATATTAATATATTTGACACGTAGTGCAAATATGAGCTGTTGATGAATATATTTGGTGCTCAGTGCAAATATGAACTGTTGAGGAATATATTTGGCTTTGTTGTGCAAAGATGAATTGTTGATGAATATCTTTGGCCCGTAGTGCAAAAAGATGACCTATTGTTGAATATCTTTGGGCTGTGAAGTGCATGTAGATGGTGCATTGTTGATGAATATCTTTGGCCCGTAGTGGCAAAGATGAAATTATTTGTATGATTATAAACAGGAACTGTGATTTGGTATAACCATGATCTTTGATGTTTCAGGAAAAGACATGTGATAAAAATTATCTTCGTCCTGGATGCGAAGAGAAATTTAGAATCACAATTATGATTATGAGTTATTCATATGATTGTGGACCAGAACTGTTGATTGATGTTACAGGGATAAAACATTGTTGGTGAATTTTTAATGTGGAGTAGATAATAGACTTTATAGTCTATTTAACTCTTCTAATGGATTGCTCGTTCCGCTACAACTATGGTTGAAATTTTTATCATCTACCATATGTTCTAAATCTCTGATTTATTATTGATGAATGCTATTGATAATTTAATTATCTTTAGTCATGAAATTCTTTCTTTGGGCTAGTTGTGCTCACCCTTACATTTCACAATTCCTTTAGGGTAATAAGAGTGTAATTTGGGTGAGCCGGGGGTAATGGGGAATAGAATGGTGGTCATCATTTAGTAGTTATATTTGGTGAATCAACTAGGGTGAGGCGAACCCAACGTTGGAAGGGTGTTTTGCTACTATCATACAAGATGTCTAATGACATACAACCTCGTGTCATCATAAGACAAGGTTGTGCTCATCCATTTCTTTGAGTATATTTATGAGCACTACCTATATAATCTTGGTGTTTGTTTGAAGTATAATTCTCATTTAGAGACAGTGGAGATAATGATATGTCAAGAGAAGACTCACCATTGGGAAGAATATGATAGTAATCTTCTCATTTTTTTTTGGGGTCTATTGGGTCAACCAAGGATAATTTTGTGGCCATATGATATCTATCATAACCTAGACCCATGGGCTCCCATGTACGAATGTTTCCTTGAGCACTTTCCAAAGATTCTAATTTCTAAAATAGTTTTTGACTATACTTTTATGTAAGGTGTCTTTGTGACGTCTTTATCCAAGGTTGGGATGAGTGTCACAGTTGGTATATATTTGTATCCAAACTCACAACATATGTGTTATTGTATTTTGCATGACAATTGTTGTAATAAAGTTGTAGTTATTTTATGTACCATATATTTGGTGACTCAGAATGGGTTGGATGGAATGGACCTATTTTGGGGTTGTCACAGGTATACCTGAGCTATAACTACCTGTGGGGGTACCACAGACATGTCGTCTTGCACGAGAGGCATGACACTTTAAAATGGCAAGGTGTGATTAGTCAATGGCGTCTCCGTTTTGGGCTCCGGAGGAAGTGGGCCATTTAGTGTTTTGTTGTGGGAGGCGTATGGGTTAACCCTAGTTTTTTGTTCTGCGAATTTGTGATGTTGTGCCAAACACACTTATCCGATTTGCATACATTTGGATTCGCGGTCCAATGTGTGATTTGCCTGTGTGGCATTATTTGATTTGCCTGTATGGCATTATTTTGACTTGCCTGTGTGGCATTACTTTGACTTGCCTGTGTGGCAAGATATATTTTGAGCTCAATCGTTATAAAATAACCCCAGCCATTTGTTTCAGCCTATTATTTTATTGTATTAGTTTTATTTGTTTCTGTTCAGTTTAATTCATTGAGTTAGTTACTTCGGTTCGTTATTTCTTTATTCGTCTATTGGTTTCGTCAATTCTGTTGATTCAGCTATATTTCTTTCAGATCTTTGGAGATTATATTTTCGTCAGTATTTACACATTAGGCTTTGTTCAGTATTTTGTCTCAGTTATTTAGAATTTCAGTTGTATATCTTTTGTATCTTTATATCCGTACTGGGCATTTGGCTCATGCTGTGTTTTTCTTCCGGCATGTTTGCAGGGGTGATTCAGGGCTAGTGTGATGAGAGTGTTGCCTTTGACCGTCTAGGTTGTTTCGATATTTGGTTTTGATTATTCTGACTTTGTTTGGAGAATTGTATTTAGTACTTCATTGATGGGTATCACTATTAATATTTTGAAGTTATTAGTGCTCTGTTTACTTATTTTGAGGTTTCTTGTGCTTTGCACATGACCTCCCTTTCCTTTTCGGGAAGGGGGTGTTACAGAGATGGTATCAGAGCTTAGGTTCTTTCTTGTAGAAAACCTATTTAGGTTTAACCTGTGAGTTGTGGGTAATCACTAGGTAGACGTAGGAGTTTGATTCGAATTTGTTCTCTGTTTGGTTGGTCTTGATTTTGACCAAGTGTTTTTAGCTCTTTGAGTTGTAGTTGATTTAAGAAAGGCGAGATAATTTGTTAAGATTATTGTTGTTATGCGTTGGAGCAATAATATTAGTTAAGGATTGTGATTGGATCATTAAGGAGAATAATGTCATATTTTGTTCAGTTAAGAAATGATTATACAATTATGATATGAGTATTTGTATCAGCGAATTTTGATATTGGAGAATTATTTGTTAGAGTTATTTCAGGTAATTACAAATTATTATGATTTTGGAATTGAGGATTTGATTTAGGTTAGATTCTGATTTTTGTTAAGTTGTGAATAATTTGACGTATGTGAATCGGTGAGATAATATGATAAAGTGAAAACTATTAAGTACAGACGATCATTTATAATTTTGAGTTGTTGTAGATATTCGAGGTAATTAGATTAATCTTTTGGAGTAAATGAATTTTGTGATTATTTCCTAGTAGAATATTGGAGTTATCTTATATGAAGTTTTGAGTGATAGTATGAGGAGATCTTGGAATTTGTTGGGTTAAGATTTGCATTAAAAGAATGATTGATTCATTAAATGATTAGATATATATAATAAGTGATGAATCCAATATATTTTAAGAGATTTTGAAAGATATAGTTTGCTTATTCAGATAATAGGATATATGATTTGGAGTTTGGTATGCTGATGAAGAGAAAAAAGGTTCCCTTTGCCACCTTTATGTTGCGTGAAGAGGCAGATCATTGGTGGGAATCTGTAAAACGTACCCAGCTTGACGCACTCAAGATGTCTTGGGAGAAGTTCTAAGAGCTGTTCAACGACAAGTACTTTCCCGAGAGTATTCGTCACATGAAAGAGGTGGAGTTTATCAAGTTAGAACAAAATAATATGACCGTGTCGCAATACGAGGCTAAATTTATGAGTTATCCCGGTTTGCATCCCATTTGGTAGATAATGAGGGAGCGAATGACGCTAATGTTTTTTAAGAGGTTTGAAACCGGAGATACGTCAATATCTTATTTCTCATAAACTGTGTTTGTATTCAGATGTTGTTAATAGGGCTCAGTTATTGGAGCGCGATAATGAGTCAACCAAACCAAAAGAGAGCAGCCAACAAAATGATAATATCGGTGATAACAGTCATCAAAGCGGTGACAATAAGCATGGAGGGAATCAACATGTCAGAAATGGTAACCACTTCGGTGGTAATCATGGCCAAAACAATAAGAATGGACATTTCAAAAAGAGAAGGTTCAACAATAACGTAAAGACGTCGGCACCAGCACCCGTTTCAAAGGAAGAAGAACGACTACCGGTCGTATATTTCAAATGCGGACAGGAGGGACACATCCGTCCAAACTGTACGCAGCAATCCAAAACGTGTTTTAATTATGGAAGAGAAGGTCACCTAGCTCGATTTTGTCGTATGGTGAAGTCAATTCCAGCTGGGATAGTGTTGCCAAAGGATGTCCCAGACAAGCCAAAGCCGGTAGTTTAAGAGAGAGCGTTTTTTTTTCGTGACGAGGAACCTGAATAAAATTATCACGGGTATGTTAGTCATAAACTCTTGCGAAGTCTATACCGTGTTAAATACCGGTTCTACTTACTCTTTTATTTCACCTAGTTATGTTCAATGTTTGAAGTTATCGCCGGAGAAGTTAGACTTTGATATATCTATTGGGAGAAAACTTCGTTACCTCCACTATTTATAAATCTTGTTCAAATCAACACTTTCATGTTACCTGTCGATCGTATCTCTTTGAAAATACTTGCCTTTGATGTGATTTTAGGAATCGATTGGTTAACTACTCATGTTTTTTGTAAGGTTGTTAGCTTTCATACTCCTAACCAACCTGTTATGCGAATTCAAGCAACCAAACCACTAAAGTCAATCATTGTCATATCAAGCCATAAGTAAAGAGCCCCAATCATTTCGTTGTTGATTTTTTTATGTAAGATATGTAAACCATATTAGATCAGTACAATTGAAGAAAGAGTCTGACCTTGAATTCCGTGCACCTATATATGATTTTATACTTTTCCACCAAACCTTATTATTATTGTTGTTTGAATTCCAAATAGTTCAGTAGTGTGTGTTTATATATTTCACCAAAATATTACTGCAGTGGATCATAAAGTAATGATATGGTTGGTCTATTATATTTAAAATTTTAAAAATGTGTATAATAATAATAATAAATGTAAATAATAGTAAATTAAGCTTGATGTTTAGAATATTATAAAATTAAAGGATTATCGGATTTAAGATTAAAACTTTACTAAGAGGTTAAATTAATTATTAAATTATTCTCTTGATTAGTTCGGACAGAAGGAGTTTAGTGAAGTATATTGGGATTATAATTTTGGATATTACATTTGTGACGCCCCCAAAATAGGTATACATCACCCATTCTGAGTTGTCAATACATGGTACAGAAACAACTACAACTTTATTATTACAACAGTAAAACTGTGAGTTTAAATACAAATATTATCTTCTAGAGAATATCTATACTCAAATAAATCCTCATCACATTTATTGATACATTATTTTACAAAAATGGTGAGGACTACTAAACAACTCTCTCTAGAACCTTCATTCCATACCCGCACTGTACTCGCTTATATTCTCGCCTCCCGAGAAGAAAAATGGAACAAAAAGGAAAAGGGTGAGCTCAACTAGCTCAAGTAAAGAATATTATGACTAAGATAATATACAACAAATTATCGTTAGTCTTCAACAGGAAAAATCTAATAGAATACAATAGACAACAAATTTTAAATCAATATTCGCAATTTGAAATAATAATTCATTAGAAGAGTTAAGTAGAGAATGCAAACTACTATCTTCTATGTATGAATTTAAAAGTTCACCGTCTATCTTTTATCCCCAGTAACATCAATCAATATACATCCGGAATCAAATATTCATCTTTGCACTACTGAGCCAAAGATATTCATCGATTAGTCATGTTCATCTAAACACTGCTCATCTTTGCACTCTGACCAAAGATATTCTTCAGAAATCATTCATCTTTGCACTCTGGGCCAAAGATATTCAATAATATCATCATTTAAGACCGAGGATGATGAAAATATTTTTAAAGAAACGAATCCAAAGTGAAACAAAATGACAAGGATTAAGGATTAAGGATTCGTACTTTGTTTTATCCATGTTCAAAAATAATCATAGTGGTGTAAAATTCGAGAATGATCAAAACATGGATACAATCAAAGCTAGTATCCAGAATAGATATTTTGGACAAAAAGAAGAAATTTTATTTTTAAATTGAATAGTGCCGTATCGTGAATAGTAACTCAGACACCAAAAGATAGAAATTTCCCAAAAACATCTTCACACTTCATGAATAGTACTCGTGAATAAGTAACTCGTAAATAGTAACTCATGAATAGTAACTTCGTGAATAGTAACTCATGAATAGTAACCCCGACATGAAAAAGTTCCAAATTTGATAAAAGTTCCAACCAATATTTCAAAGATAATGATATTGAAGAAATAATATCATCCGAGAAGAAAATAACATCCCTTACCTCGAAAGATCAAGATTTAAATTTGAAACAGGATATAGGCTATGACTTGAACTTGCACCGATATAGCAATACTCAAACTATACTCAAAATACTCACAAGAATACATTTCGATATATATAGAGAAAACTTGATTTCTGGTGTGCTTTTCAATTCTAACCTAAGCACACCTATTTATAGGAAATTGCTTAGAACACCAAAGCGAGAAAATTTAATATAATATTAATATATAAAATTTTTTCACGCACATTCTTATAAACTGAAATCAGCTCATTTCAACAACCAACCAAGCCCACCAAGCATATCAAAAACGTTTTCTAATTTAAATTATTTTAAACTTCCAAAATCAATTATTTTGAAACTTTAGAACTTCAATAATTCATAATAAATAGCCCTTTTATCAGAAAATTCGAATCTCGTGATTTTTTTATAGGAAATTCAATTCTCTACAACTTTGCAGAAGAAAGTTTTTCCAAATTCCAATCGAAATTGACCGAAATCCACAAACGGGTAATTTTCTGTTATAATCAAATTTCGATCAATAAATGGGGTCCAATTGACATGTTTAACATGTTTTAAACATTTATTGCAACAAAATACTCTTCCTCCTCGTATACTCATATATCCCACATTCGTTGTAAAAATATCACCATTATTATATTATTAAAATATAATAATATATTTAAAAGAATTATTTTATCGTAAAAAGATAAAATTTCAATTTTCAACAATTGTCACATTAAAATTTTTCTCCATCTATATCCACATAAAATCAATATTTTCCTCATCATATGAATCAATAATTAATTATTCATAAATAATATTACAGAATCACAATATTGACAACCGAGGCGGTTCAGAAGAGGAGGCTTTCAATAAGAATTTCTTCTTCTTTGGCGGCCGCAATTAGGTGACCAAACCTCTCCTTAGATGCGAACTTTCTAGACATTGCCAATAATGTTATCTAATAATATTATTCGGATAATATGAATTATTGCTTCGATAATGAAAAAATCGTAATGACAATTATTGAAACAACAAAGAATATAAAATATCAACGCAAAGAATTATTAACTCAATAACATCTTTGAGCGAAGAATTCATGTAACCATTATTGAGTAGTGCCTTCAATAATAATTGGTGCAATCTGGTATCTTCTTGTCTGGCAACAACGCAGACATCGTGTTTTTAACCACCGGGTATTCCAACAAATGTTAACTGTGAATAACTACGCCCGTTATTTTTAAACAACTTATATTTGTCGTTTTCTTCATCCAATCGCTTTCAGTTATGGGGCCCACACATAGGCTGCACGTCGTCATCGAATATTCCCCGAAGCATTGAATATTCCACGACCAAACGAATATTCCCGACAACAATGAATATTTTATAACCGGTTGCTTATTTTGAAATATTTGCGTATCTTACCCTAACTATCCACATTAATCAAATCAACCCTTACTATTTCAAAATAATAAATAGAGAAAATTAAATTTCATTAATAATAAGTTGGGGTCTTACATTTGTCAAATCCTGATAGAGAACATTGGGAAGCAGTTAAGTGGATTCTTAGATACTTAAAAGCTACTTCCAGTTTGTGTTTGGATTCTTAGATACTTAAAAGCTACTTTCATTAAGATATCTTTATACTCTTTCGCTTTATTATAGTGAATTTTTGAAAATTATCTTATGATTTTTAACTTAGTTTTAGATGATTTTCGATGTAAAAATCTTGATGTTTTGTGCTTGGCTATTTCTATATTATTATTTCCTACATTGGTTATTATTTTTATGGAACTGCAAATTTAATTTGTTACTGATATTTTTGTCATTTAATTTATTAAAGATAACAATATTTGAGAGGCGATTTTTCTCAACAATTACAACTAACCATACTGTATGTAGGATAATGTTTTGTGGTGTGTGCGCTCTCATCACGCTACCCCAAATACTTTTAAGTACACATAACTGACCATTTTGTTCAATTTGTTCTTTTGTAATTTTTAGCAATTTAAATTATTACACGTGGCCATTTTTTGATGAACAAATTGACCAAAAGGCTCAGTTATGCTTACTGTGGGCAAGGAAATCACGCCTTTCTAGTTTAGGGTTTCGTGTTGACTGAGGAGGAGAGAAATCCATGAAGAGCACGGAATTGATTGATTGATTGAAGAGGGGAGAACGACAGGTGGACGATTACTCCAATGACGCGTGGTAGAACTCCAAGAATCCGGAAATCGTGTTAGGGTTATTGGGATTCCAAGAGCCTTCTTTTTGAGTTCTTCGAGTTGAGAGAATGTCCAAACCCTTTTAGTGCTTTTAAGTGGAATATCCAAGCCTTAAGTCACTAAAAGAGTTCAAGTCATGTGTCTGAAGAGAGGTCCCCTTCCCAATGGAATGGAAGGAGTATTTATAGGGTTTTTTGAAAAGTGGTCATGTGCCAGGCACATGCTTTTAGGGAAATTCTAGAAATACCTTTTAATCATCAGAGTAATGAGCCCTGTCCTTCTAGCTGCCAATCCAATCCCTCAATCAATTCCCAAAATGAGCCGCCTCCATGAGCCTTCTGCCTCGGGACACGTGGAGGCTTCTCCCGGGTCTAGCACATTTATTTGTGACTTCTTCGTCTTCATTTAATTAGGTTATGCGAACCCTAATTTTTATATTTAATGAGGTCGTGGAACCCTTATTGTGCATTTAATTTTATTAGGTCATGTGAAACCTAATTTTGCACTTGGGCCTACATTTTCCCCCTGCGCGAGAGTCACATTCCCAAATAGACGATCGTGCAAGAATACTTCAAGCCTTTGAACGATTTTGCGGGACTTTACTTTACAGGTCTTGAAGACAAGGATCCTAGAAGAGGGAACCCCTAGGGAACCAAACCCTTAGGGTTAAACCCTCGGGAGGCAAAACCTAGCAGGGCTCTTCCATGAACATACTGAAAAATCTTCTGAAAATCTTTCCATAGTTTGCCCAATATTTGTTTTCTTATTTTTTCTGAAAATTAAGACAAGGAAGATCATCAAATATTACCAAATAAAATTCAATCTAATAAAATCTTTCTTTTGGTAAACTAAATATTTCCTTTTTATCAAATCAAATCAAATCTTAATTTTATTTTGGAAATAATTTTTTTTTTAATTTGATTTTGAAGACAATATCCTTCCTTATCATTATTATTATTATTTAGAAGGAAAAAATTAAATTTCGAAATTTCCCTTTATTGGGAGAAAATCAAAGCTTTTTTTTTTTTCATATTTAGAAAATAATATCTTTATATATTTCTATTTAGAAATAAATTCAAAGATACTTATCTTTTGGAAATCAGCTTGAATCCTGCCCTTAATGGAAAAAGAGTGATTGCTTCCTTTTCCGTTGCAAGCATACTTTGGGGGCTATACATGTATTCATATGTATGCATCTCCCAAGCCATTCATGTCTCCTTGCATATCTTGCTTCATTTTGGATTTTTTTTCTTCCTACGAGCCAGGAAGATCCTCAAGGGAGCAGCAAGAAGACATTCCTCAATCCGAGCGAGAGGTAACAAAGAGGATTCCTCCCTATAGGGCCAAACCCTAGGGGTTGAACCCTATAGGGCCGAACCCTATGGAGGACCCGAAGCCTTGGGGCTCCATTCCTTCTTCTCGTCTTCGCTTTTCAATTTGCTTACTTGCATGTTTTCTTTCTCTTGACTTTCTTCCTCTATTTCTCTTATCTATTTCAGGCAATTGTAGTCTTTCTTTGTTTCTGAGCCCCATCACCTTGATCATATCTTGGTTTTTTCCCTCAGAATTCATCAAAGAAGGCTATAATTTTCACGGCGAAGGAGCACTCGTACCAAGCGGTTGATTTGTTGACAATAGAACCTCAAAGGGATGAATAGAGGGAACAACCCCTAGGGAGCCAAACCCAGGGGGGTAGTCGAACCTGGGTAAGCCGAACCCTTCAAATTTTTTTTTTTTTCAAAGACTCCCCAATCTTTCTTTTGTTTCTTCGAGCCACATTACCTTGATTACATCTTGGTTTTTTCCCTCGGATAATGAAGAAAGACTTGACATTTTGTCAACGAAGAACACAAAGGAAGAAAAATGCTCTACATGCAACGAAAACCACTCCAAATGGCCAAACTCCTGGGGGTGAACCCTAGGAGGCCGAACCCAAGGTAGAACGAAGGTGGAAATCTATGTTTAAAAAAAAAAATGAAGTTCGGGATGAGCAGTTACTATTTGGATCGTAACGTTTCATCTGTTTGGAGTTTCGGGGCCCGTAATATATCAAAACGAAACTAGCGACGAGCTCTACAAAAATCATCGCCTTTGGCCATGACATATGTCATTATAAGTCCAAAAGAGGCTCCGAAGGATGCTTTTGGGCTGTCCAAAGTTTTTTCGAAAAATTTTGGGAAACTTTTTCTTGCATAATTGTGATTCCTAACTCCTTCTAACATTGTTTCTTCTTCTTTTCAGGCGTCTTTAAGGTTAAATATCAGACTTTCCTCTTTGTCATGATAAGCATTCTGCCGGCCCGAGATTCACTAAAGAGGCCCCGTTTCTCAATGATTGCGAAAGGGCTCCCCTTTTTGGCCATTCCGACGTCGTTTGGGAGCAAGTCCAGACTTATGACCGCAAAATTCTTCTTTTGCCAGATAGGGAATACTTGTTCCTATATGCAGCGGCTTGTGGAGGTTGGGATGGCCTTCCCCATTCCGATCGCATTCCCCGTCTATGCATAGAGAAACAAGAGTACCCTTTCAGTTCCCTTCACTTCTTGTCTGATTCATCTAGCCTCCTTCAGGAATGGCATCATTGAATCGAAGAGGTACTTGGGAATGTTGACTATGTGGGTATACTAAAGAAACAGCTGAAATTTTTCAGTACATCAAGCTATGTAGGGACATTCGTATCCAATCAGGACCATGGTGCTCCTCTATATGTCATTCGTATCCAACAGAACATTCTTCATTCGTCACGACTTGGGGGAATGCACCTCTACTATGGAAGACGTCTATGTCATCTACCAATCTACCAGTAAGCATTTGCCCCTGCGCGTGAGTCACGCCTTTGGTGAGATGATCGCGCAAAATATTGTAAGTGTTGAAGTCTTGATTCCGATTGGTTCGAACACTTCGCGGGGCTTGATGTTTTGCAAGCCTCAAAAACAAAAGTCCTGGAGAGGGAACCTCTCAGGAGAGCAAACCCTAAAAAGGCGAGCCTTAGAGGTGCTCTCCGGGATATTTTGAAAATCTTCGATCTAATCTTTCTTACCCTCTCTTGAAATTTCTCTTTCTTTAGAATCAAGAAGTATTTATTTGTGAAGGCCTAAAAAGCCTTGAAGGCCCGATAGCTTAGAAGGCACGATAGCCTCAAAGACCTCTTGATAGCCTTGAAGACTCGCCGATAGCCTCGATGACTCTTGATAGCATCGAAGGCTGAAGATAGCATCGAAGTCTTCTTGATAGCCTCAAGACACAGTTAATAGCCTCAAGACCTGGCGATAGCCTCGATGATTCCTTGATATTCTCGAAGGCACGATAGCCACGAAGACCAAGCTTTAGGTATTCCTCTATCTTCAATTCAATGTGTCATGGCCTTTAGATCATGAACTTTTTATTTTTTTTTAATTTCTGTATCAAAAAAATCATGTACATATATTTCATACAAACTAACACTTAAATCTATACTTTTTTTTTTTTTTTTCATAAATCGTAATAAATAAATCAAGTATAAGTGAAAGTTTGACAAATTTATTGATAATCAAATTGCTTTTTAACGAAAAGCATAACGTTTCATATAATAACTCTTGCTTTCGTCGGCGAAAGCATAACGTTCACCACTTTTAGAGATAAAGTGTAACTTTTTCGGGGTTGAGGGCTTATGCTCAGGTGCCTCAATTACTTTTATTAAAGTTGAAAGTATAACTTTTCGGGTCTGAGGACTTATAGTCAGGTGCCTCATTCACTTTTGATGATTAAAGTGTAACACTCGGGGGCCTTCGTCACTGGGTCGTCCAATTTTTTAGCAAGTGCAGTCTACGTGGACTTCAAATCAAGTACCTCGTCACTTGTGTCGTCCAATTTCTTGGCAAGTGCAGTCTACGAGAACTTGAAATTGGGTGCCTTGTCACTTGGGTCGTCCAATTTCTTGGCAAGTGCAGTCTACAAGGACTTAACCACCATCTTAGGTGGTTTTTTTTTTTTTTTTTTTTTTTAATTTTTCAATTCTTGTGCCTCCTCCCTTGGTCATCCAATTTACTTGGCAAGGGATATTCCTGAGGACTTAAACCACCATTTTTGGTGGACCACCATCTTGGGTGGATTTTTATCTCATCTGTAGTTCAGAGTTTTTTTGATGGTACGTAGAGACAGTATTTGAGTTCTTGACTTCCAAGACTGCACCATGGGTGATAGTGTTGCACATTTCTTCTCCTAGTTCAATCTCCCCGACCGCCAGTTTCTCATGGTATATCCTTCGCAGACTGTAACAGTCCATAGTGGAATGCCCTGCGTATTGGTGGTATACACAGAAGTCTGGTCTTCTTTTTATTTCTTCCGTTATAACCAACCGAGGCCTTGGAGGTTTCACCACTCCGTGCTCAACCCATTGTTTGTACAGGCTCTTGAACGTCTTCTCGCTGCATGTGATAGCCTCCGGAACTGGCATTCTGGTATACTTGTCCCCATATTTTTTTATGCATCATTCAAATTTCTCATTCTTCTCCCTCTTACCCCTTGTGGTTTTGACTGAGAATCCACTAAAGCCACAGTTGATGTCCTCTTGCTCTTCCATGTATCCATCGCATGGCTGGTGGGAAATGTCATGATTCCCCCCAAGTCCTGTGCAAAAGATGAGAGGGTGGCAAATGAATCACACACCTTGGTAATGAGGTGGGGCTTGAAGGCGTCTAAAGCACCATTGTTGCATATGTTAACCAAGTTCTTTTCTTCAATTGGCTATACACACTTCTGTGCTTGGGCCCTGAACATATCCACGTAATCTGACAGCTCCTCGTTTGGCATTTGCTTGAATCGCATGAGCTCTACGATGGTTACCTGTTTCTGTACATAGAATTTTTTTTAAAAAATTACAATTTTAGATCATCCCAATCATGGACTGATTCCTTCTTCAAGTTGTAGTATCATTTCAAGGCCTTGTTGAATTTCTTATCAACAAATTGTGATTGTTCTTTTCATCATATCCTAACCATGGAGACATCGACTCCACGAACCTGGCAATGTGTTCCCTGGAATTTCCTTTCTCCCCATTGTATTTTGGAAATTGCGGGGCATGCTCGATATACCCTGTCGGGTAGGGTTGTCTCCGAATATGTGCCGGGTAAGATGGAGTATAGTAGATCTAACTCCGAAGGTCGGGATGTCTGCCTGTGAAGTTGATTGATCCCATCGATCATATCATCCTTTGTCACATATTGGCTCGTGGTATGGACTCTCCGTGGTACAGAAATTGGTTGATGTACACTGGCATCATGTAAATTCTGTATCAGTTGTGCTTGTGGGCTGGTTCGTTGAATGAGGCTTGGGATGGTTGGTATCTGCACTTATGAAAATGCGGGGATAGTAATCAGAATGATATTTGTCTGAGGTTGGCTGACTTCTAGTCTGGGTTGTGGCACATCACCACTTTTCTGAGGTTCCAAGTGGATGATTGGAATGGACTGATTCTCCATCAATGGAGGTGCAGCCTGATTCTCCTTATTGTTGATATCGTTGTTGTTGTCCTCCACTCTTGCCTATTCTCCTTGTGAATTGTCTGGGAACATGGCCTTGAAAGCAGGAATCTGCATCAACTACTGACGAAAATTTTTCATTTCCTCTTGCTTCCTCTGCATCTCCAGCATCATAGCCATCATCATCCCTTGTCCTTCCCGTGCTTCCTTCAATGCATTGAGCATCTCCAGTTGCACAGCATTTGCCTAGTCTCCACTTTCTTCCTCGCCTTGCCTTCCGCGCTTTGTCTTTTACGGCACTTCGTTAGTTATTGATCATCATGTATGGTGATGTTGAACTTCCTTCCGAGGCGTCTTCAAGGATGGGTTGATCGAGATCTAGATTCACGCCTTGAAAAGCTTGACTTGCTTGCGCTTGAACCGGACTCGGTGAGGTAATGCTATTTGTTGGTGAAGATCTTCCTATTGTTCTCCCACTTGAGTTGTAAGCATACCTTCATGAATTCTACACCTCCCAAAGAGAGTCGCCAAATAAATGTGGGCAAGGAAATGCGCCTTGCTAGTTTAGGGTTTCGTGTTGGTGAGGAGGGAGAAATCCACGAAGAGCACGGAATTGATTGATTGATGAAGAAGAGGGGAGAGCGACGGTGGACGATTACTACTCTAATGACGTGGCGAGAACTCCTAGAATCCGGAAACCGTGTTAGGGTTATTGGAATTCCAAGAGCCTTCTTCTAGAGTCCTTCAAGTTGAGAGAATGTCCAAACCCTTTTAGTGCTTTTAGGTGGAATATCCAAGCTTTAAGTCACCAAAAGAGTTCAAGTCATGTGTCTGAAGAGAGGTCCCCTTCCCAATGGAATGGAAGGGGTATTTATAGGGTTTTCTGAAAAGTGGTCATGTGCCAAGCACATGCTTTCAGGGAAATTCCAGAAATACCCTTTAATCATCAGAGTAATGCCCATATTGCCCTGTCCTTCTAGCCGCCAATCCAATTCCTTAATCAATTCCCAAAACGAGCCGTCTCCACGAGCCTTCTGCTTCGGGACACGTGGAGGTTTCTCCCAGGTCTAGCACATTTATTTCTGACTTCTCCATCTTCATTTAATTAGGTTATGCAAACCCTAATTTTTATATTTAATGAGGTCGTGGAACCCTTATTGTGCATTTAATTTTATTAGGTCATGTGAACCCTAATTTTGCACTTAGGCCCACACTTACTTAAAGGTACTTGGGGTAGCTAGATGTGAGTGTTTAAATATCGGGGTACGAATGGTAAAATGGTGCATACTTTGGGGTTTAATATGCAATTAACCCTTACATATATTAGGATAAGATTTTAAGGATATCAGAAAAAGGAAATAAAAATCAGAAGAAAAATTAATGACTGGGATGAATTATCTAAACAAAAAAAAAACCCGACCTTTTAGATCAATTTTTTACTAGATGATATTTGGCCTAGTGGTATGATTCATCTCCTGATTTTTTTTAAAGGTCGAGAGTTCGATCCTTGATGACGGTAAGGAGAGTGTGTGTGATGTGTGTGTCAATATTGTAACAATAAAAAAACTCGACCTTTTAGGTCAATTTTTTTGTATTATTAGTTATACTTTAAAAGGTTCATTTTAAACTAATAATTATACCTAGTAGGTTTGCTAATTAGGCAAACTTGAGAATAAAAACGTCACACAAACACAAATACATGTGACAATTATGCATAGTCGATTATCTAATACTCCATCTTTTCCAAGTGTTGGGTCATGATATTTCCTCTATTGGACCAGATGCATTGGGCCTATTTATGTAATTAGTCAATTTGTTCTTCTCTATTGGGTCCTAAAGTTATTGGGCCTAATCCTTATATTATCTTCATTATATCTCCATAATATTGGACCGGGTCCATGGGTTGATCCATTGTATCTTTTAATATCTAAGTCTTTGACTTGTAATGATAAAAAAGGAAGGCTGTTAACCAAAAGTCTGCAGATCATTAATGTGGATGGGATTATATCCGGCAGGCGACATGTACAGTGGAAAAAAGGTGACAACCTGAATGCATCCGGCTGAGATCAGGGAGAAGTAGGGGGCTGTGTCAGATAAGAGTTGGTGGCACGAAAAACTGGGCAAGAGAGTATAACCTAGCAAGGGAGTCTTCAAACAAAAGGTACGCATACATTTAACAAAATTATCTCTCTCTAAACACTAGACATTTTTCATCCTCTATTGTTAACCCTTGTGACCACCTGTACTGACTCTCACGCCGTAGCTATTCCCCGATGGTCCAGCCGTCAAGCTTTTGGTGTTGACCGTGTTTAGTGTGCAGGATCAGGGCGTCTTACGTGATTGGGACGTTGGAGAAGATCTTGGCGTTAACATTGGCGCTAGAAGGAGGGCTGAGTTCTAGTGTCATTGAGTTTTCAATCACATTCATTTAACCTACTTCGGAAGATGGTGAGGAGTAGAGATAATACGCTAGAGGGGCAAGCGGTGGCTGTGAGCTCATCGTTGCCTCGTATTTCAGTGAAGGATCGTCTGGGTCCTTCGAAGAGTGCTCATGAGAGAGAGTGAAACCACCGCTTCCAAGCATGATTCCAATGGTTCTCATCCGAGAGCTCATGGTGGTGCCAGACGAAGGTTGGAATTTGCTAATGATAAAGGCCGAGACCAAGGTCGCAGACGAGTGGAGGGTTCTCCGCCTAAAACCCATCACCGAAATAGTCGAGATGAAAAAGCTGCCAAGTTGGCAAAGATGGCAGAAGAGGCGGATAAAGCTTTGGAAGTTCTACTAAAGCAAAGGGAAGATATAGCTGTGCAGATGCTTCGGATGGCCGATCTGAAAGACGAGGCGTCCACTTATGTTCAGACCAAAAGATGTAGTAGGCATAAGGATGTACAACGACGAGAGGGGAAAGATCCAGAACATTTATGTGTCTCGAGACCGTTCTCGTAATCAAAGGAGATCGAGGAGCAGAACTCCTGAGGCATCAAAGGGAGCACTTATTGTCATCGGTTCTCAAGACCGAGATGGTGGCCGACGGAGGTGTAGGTCGAGGGAGATCATACCAGAAAGTAGAAGGAGAGATTAGCGTCGGGAGCACTCTCACCGTGATGGTAGGGTCGCCCGCCGAAGTAGATCCAGAAGTCTATCTAGGGCGGTGATTTCTGTTAGAGAGGGTCGGTCCATTCCGAAGAGGAAAGAGTCGCCGGAGAAAGAAGTTTCCTCGCAGCCAGAAGGTGTGGATTTCTTGGTGAAGGAATTGAAGAAGCTTAGGAAGCAATTAGCTGAGGTTCAACAAATGAAGGATACTCCGGGAAAGAAGGCATCCCTATTTTCCTCGGATATTCTTAAAGAGAAGGCAGACACCATGAAAAATTTGCCTCACATGGAGAGTTATGATGGATCTGGAGATCCTTATGACCATAGCCAAGCGTTCGACCGGCTAATGGATTACTATGATTTCACTGATGCGGCTAAATGTCACACGTTTGTTACAACACTAAGAAAGGATGCTAGGCAGTGGATGGGGACTCTGCCTGCAGACTCAATCTCATCATGGTCCGAACTCTGTGACAAATTTCATGCTCGTTTTGGGAGAAACCGAAGAAGAGGGAAGCCCACGAGTTCTTTGGCACAGGTCAGGCAGTATACCAATGAGTCGTTGGGTCAGTATGTGAAGAGGTTCAGGGAAGCCGTTGGTCAGGTATCAAATTTGAATGATCTCCAAGCTGTGGGGTTATTTCAGAATGGTTTAGACCTAGTAAAGTCCGAAAAGTTGGTGAAGAAGCTGATGTTTCACCATCCGAAGAGTTTGGCAGAGGCCTTTGATAAGGCGGAAGGTTATATCGTGGTGGAGGAGGCTATGAATAGCCTGAAATGACCTTCTTCGGATCGAATAAAGGAAGTGGATAATCCTAAAGTTGATGGCGATCAGAAGAAAGGTGGGGGGTATAACGATCGACAAGAAGCGCGTTCAAGAAGTTCAATAATATATGGCGACAAGGAGGTAACCGCCCACCCGCTTGAAGGTGAATAAGGTGTACACCAAACCGAACAACGAGAGGTCGATGAATTCTAGATCGATCAGGCTAGCCGTTCTTGAATCGCCTTGTGATAACTTCAAGCCGAGGCAAGGTAACTTTTCTTAAGTATTGTGGCTATCATCAAGCTATTGGTCACGATACTAATGAGTGCTACAATTTGAAAGATTTTGTGGAGAGGAAAGTTCAAAGTGGTTTGTTGATTCAAGATGTGGCCGGAGAGACCCAACGAAGCAATGAATCTTGATCGATCGACAGTTCAGACGGTTCAAACAACTCCTCCGTCTGACCCCTTCCGAATCGACCACCAAGGCATGTCATTGATGTAATAACCGGTGGGATGTCAGGGAAGTTGGTAGGAAAAAAGAGGAGGGGATATCTGGACTCGGTCATATCGTGGTGGGTGCTCCCACGAAGATCGGATGCACCATTTTCCGGATCATTATATCCTTTATCGATGCAGATTACCCTTCAGAGCCCATCGAACCCCATGAAGGAGCACTGGTGATCACTGCACAAGTGGGTTTAGTTGATGTGAAACATATGATGATAGACAACGAGGTCTTCGGTGGATATTCTGTATGCCCATGCCTATCAGAGGATGCATCTTAATGGGCGAAAGATGGAGGTTGGGCAGGAGGCTCCCCTATTTGGCTTCAGCAATGACCCAGTCAGAGTGGCAGGAACTATTGAGCTACCGGTCATCTTCGGTACCGCTCCACAGCAAGTAGAAATAACATGTAAATTTTATGTTGTGCATGTAGATTCGGCCTACAACGCCATATTAGGAAGACCTACCTTGGCTGCTCTCCAAGCAGTGACTTTTATCCCTC
Source organism: Panax quinquefolius (assembly GCA_020205615.1). Lineage (NCBI taxonomy): Eukaryota > Viridiplantae > Streptophyta > Magnoliopsida > Apiales > Araliaceae > Panax > Panax quinquefolius. Next base: position 7,452,694 of record CM035174.1, on the reverse strand, counting down.
ATTTTAAGATCAAGTTCCCTACGGCACATGGAGTGGGAGAGGTGGCAGGGGATTTGGATCCGCTCGACATTGATATCTAACATTTGTCATTTCCTCGGGAGTAGGGTTGCAAGCGCGAAGCAAACTATGGCAATCGAGATCGAGCCCTTCATCGAAAGTAGTTGAGCAATCCGGTTATTCCTGCGAGGAGAGCGGAGGAAATTGAGTTGGTCCTGGGAAAGAAAGACAAGACAGTGAAGATAGGTTTAGGTTTGCTGGAACCTCTCCGGACAAATCTCATGGAACTTCTTCAATGCTATGCAGACATCTTCGCATGGGAACCACAAGACATGCCCGTGTTAGGTTTGTAATATTCATAACGCAATCAAATTGCATAAAAGTGCGGAAGCGTAGAAAATCAGAGTTTAAAAAAAAATTTACAAACCATATACCCGGATCACCCTTTATGCATAATTATTAATTAAACGAAAAGATAAGGAATAAAATCATACCCTTGAAGATCGAGCTTCCTCAGGTACAAGTTCACCTCCAATCCTTTTCGCGTTCAACTTGAATCCACCGGGTTTGGTTCCTTCCTTTGATCAACGTTAGCCACCCAAATGTTTGGCCTCTAGAGGTGATCCACCAAGGAAGAATAGGAATTCAAGAAGATGGGTGTTATGGCTCAAACCCTAGTTTTTCCTATCTCTATAGAAAAAGGGTACTCTCCAACAAATTGGAATTATTACGTTGTAAAAGTCAACAACCCATGCCACACCTAATAAGACTCCTCTTATTTATAGATGTGGGCAACCCATCTTAACAATTAAGGAATTGGGTTTTATTTAATTAATTAAATTCTTTTAATTAATTAGGCTCCCTAATCTTATTAGGGATAATTAATTAAACTCTTTTAATTAATTTTCCTTCCTAATCCAATTAGGAATAAATGAGAGTACTTATATTAAATTAATTCCTAAACTCTTTTAGAAATTAAAATAATAATAATTGTAATAATATTAATAAGACTCTCTTATTAATTTATATTTAATATTTCTAAAATATTAAATAATAATATTAAGCTATTTAATTTATTCTATCACCATAGATTAAATTAAATATACATAACATATTATTACGATTATGCCATTAACTTCTTAAATAATTATTCTTCCTTTTATGGTGTGACCCTTTAGGTTCTCCATATTAAAACCTAGGTTGTGAATAAATCAATTAGAACAATTCTAATCTTATTTAAATAAATAAATTAAATAATTAATTTATTTAAATAAATAATATTTATTCTACAATAGGATAAGCCTCCCTAGCGATCAACGACTTTCCAGATAATATAGATTTCAATATTAATCATAAAAGAACCTTTGAGTAAATAGTTACCGCATAATTCAATCCTTCCACCATACAATGTCCCAATTAAATATAAGACATGGAATTATCACAAGTCTTATTTTATTTAATTATATGTATTTCGACTCTTAAATGCATAACTCAAATAATGCAAATTAGAAACTCCTTTCTAATTTCATTTCGCCGCCAAGGGACTACTGGGTTGTCATTTATCGAATCACATAGGACATTTTCTTCTTTTATTAGAAGTGGTAGATTCTTTATCGATCATACATTATCTCCATGTACAACTTATTATACCCAAGCATACCCTTTGATATACCCTAAGGGTCTTAAGGAATAAGTCAAAGTATAACTCATCATACACAAGATACTATGATGATCTCAAGTCCAAGGATTACTCAGACTACTATCACTACAGAATTCCTATCGATGTGCAAATAAAACTCCATTAGGTATTCCTTAGCGAGCCAACGCTCAAATGAACTTATTCTCTAATAAGCACCTACATACTTGCTTTAGTGTCTCCACACAAATGATCATGAGATCAATCATCCTCATCCAATGAGCAAGCAACGATGTACCAATCTATCCGGATTCACTAATCCCCAATTTAGTAATCCAACGATTGGGAACTATTTTAGTTTTAAGCTTTCAAAGAATTTAGATCTCATTAGAATGATCATCATCATTATTCTAAAAGCATTGCTTAAAACTATGGGTTTATCACATATTATAAAAACAAAGATCATGTAGATAATTAAAAGCCTTTAATAAATTAATACTTTTTATTAATAAATGAATAAGATTGTTACAAAGTATATGCTTTATCATCAAACATGATTGGCTTGTGTGCATACTACTTTCAATCTCCCACTTGCACTAAAGCCAATCGTCATGGTATCTCATACTCTTCTTCTCTAAGTGACGATTATCCCGCATTGTTGGATAAGCTTTAGTTAATGGATATGTAATGTTGTTCATGAGAGTCCACTATCTCTATAGTGATTTCCCATCTTTCAATGATTCTAATAATCAAATGAAAGTGCCACAACACATGTTTAGATCCAAGATGAGACTTGGGAACTATTCCTAGTTCTCAGAATGAACTTTTAATCCAAACAATCAACTTGCAGCCTTCATTTATAGCTATATACTTTGTCTTTATCACTAAACCAAAGAACTCTTTTGCTATTTGGAACCTTTCCAATTCATCGCATCACCGCTTCAAGGTAACACTTTACCTTAAAGTGGATTTTCGTCGTCTTCGTCTCGTCTCGAAAAACTTGAGTCTGTAAAGCCCTCTAGTTTTAATTTAGATCCACCATGAATATGCTCACATCCTTAGTGCTTGGTTAAGAACTTTAAGATGTTTTTCACCGTCTTAAGTGATCTTCCGCATATGACCGATCAACATCGTGTCTCAGACATTTTCATTGCATACATGATTGTCACTCATGCGATCTCTCTTCTTTGGAGTCTATGGGGACTATTAAGAGAGATACACTCCATGGCTCATCGACATGAGACATCTCTTGAGTTTGCCATGCTAAACGACTTTAGCATCAAATGAATATACGTTCCTTGGGTTAAGTCGAGCATCCCTTAAATCTATCTATATAGATTTTATCCCCAATTAAGATACTCTTCCCAAACCATTCATGGAGGAATGTTTAGACAACTTTATCTTTATCGATTGTAGCATTGGTATGTAATTCCTCATCCGTAGTATATCAACATATAATACTAGAAATTTCACGATGCTCCTAAAATCAAACCTTTTGTACACACTAGAACTCTTACCTCATCGTATATAACTCGGATCATCATCTTCTATGATAATGTGTACCTCATCATCATCATCCATGATGAATCCATACCTCCTAGGTATCTTTGGTACTATTCCGATTTACGATTCTGTTTGTGGTACAATAGAGGTCTATCTATGTGTTCCTCTTATTTGACTTATAGTATTTTTTGTGGTTCTTGAACTCTTCAAGATCTATTATCCTCCCACTAGCCCCTTCAATGATAAACACCTTTATCTTAGAAGGCGCTGTGTTTCGTAACAAACACCTTTTGCTAAGTAGAATTATAGAACATATACCCTAAACTTACTTTAGGATGTCCCACAAATCGACACTTGTCAAATCTTGTCCCAAGCTTATCCTTTTGAAACCTTTTCACATAAGTTGGAACCCTTATCTTAACATACTTAAGATTAGAATCCTCCCCGTCCATAACTTTTATGGAGTCTTAAATGGATTTTGAGGTTACCTTTTTCGTAGATATGCAAAGCCATTTCTAGACATTGATCCTGAAGGATACCGGAATGTCGATAAAATCATTATGGATGCACACCATGTCCAACAAGGTACGATTTTTCCTTTCAGATACATCAATCAATTATTATGTATCGAGAGAGGTGTCCATTATGAGAAAACCATTTGAGATGATCTAGAAACTTATCAAGCACAAGTATTTATTCCTCGATCTAATCAAAGAATCTTAATACTTTGCCAATTTGTTTCACTTCAATTCTTTGAACCTTTCAAATAATTCACACTTGTATTTCAACAAATACACACATTCAACTCTTTGAATGATCATCTCCTTTTCTTATACTAATTTGTTCAATATGCAAAATTATTTTTTCATGTAAGTCAAGTATACAAAATTTATTAAGTAATATTCCATTCTATACAAAACATTATTATTATAAATAGAACAACAATTGTTCTTAATTATAATACCAAAGATTTCATTGTCCAACAATAAAATGGAAATAATATTTTTTAACAAGAACCGGAATACAATAACAACTTATCGACTTAATAGATTTGCTCAGTAGGTATTGCTAAACTATAAGTTTCTATGGCTAATGCAAGCAAACTTTGCTTCATTTCCCACACATAGGATTACTTATATTTGTTTAGCTTTCTACTGCTTGGTCCCTTCATAAATCTATATTTATGATAACCAAAGTCAGATCCAATACCCAAGTAGAACCTCGACTTAAAGAAAATTTATTTTAAATCATGAACAAATTTGTATTTGTAATCAAACTTCACTAAGCTTCTTTGGTTAGCCTCGCAAGATGCTTCTCGCTTTCTTTCCAGTTGTCCAAAGCTTATTGTTGTGGAAGCAAACTCCTTTGCTATCCATATCGCTTTTGTTCTTATTATCCTTTGTTTACGCTTTCATTTACCTTCTTTGAATCGCTTCTTCTTTCAGAAGATCCTTTGGCCCCTACCAAGAAGACTTGATCTTTCTTGGTTGAAAGTGACTCTCAACATTTTTCAATATGTTAAGCAAATCATGAGGTCGATATCTAGCTTGTTCATATGAAAAATTCACAACAATTGTGAAAGGAGTCCGGAATGAGTGCAAGATCAAATCTTCGCTCAACTCTCCATCCATGACAAAACCGGTTGTCTAATCGATCAATCAAATTGATTATGTTAAGAACTTTTTGTCTGCATTTATAGTGCCATTGGCCATTCTAGATCGGAAGAGCTCCTTAGATATCTCGATATCTATCGGCCTTATTTTCCTCACCATCAACTACTTGATGTGCAGAATATAGTAAGAGCATCCATAGTTTACGCCGACGACCAAGCTCGTTACTCATGGATGCGAGCATGATGCATCGAGCTAATCATGCATCATCTTGCCACTTTCTAAAAGTAGCAATCTCTTCCTCAGAGGCATGTCTCGCAACCATTGCAGGATAGGCGATTAAGGACATAAGATAGCTTTTTCAAACCATGAGAACTATTCTCAAATTCCTTAACCAATCCATTTAATTGATTATTCGTTAATTTAGCATCTAATATGCTTCGCAAGTTGATAGTAATTTTAGACATTGTAAAATTTCGTAAATGAATTTGTAATTAACAACATTTTAACATACATTCTTTTATTAATTACCAAAATAAATTAGGTCTTGTTTTAAATTGGTATCTCCCACTATTTTCTTCAAACTATATTACCCTCACTTATATAGTTCGGCAAAATCTAATTAAAGATTTGCTAGTGAGAATAAGGATCCCATTTCAAATGTATATAGCCTTGTGGTGACACAACAAACTATATATAAATAAATAGGTAGACAACTTTTGTCAATTACATCAACTATGCAACTCCTCAGATTTTGCCTCTTAGATTATTTTGATCAAGTGGTGGCACATCCGAATCAAAATTATCCAAGTTAAGTCCAACCTAGCACTCCATATATTCAAAAAGAAAAATATCATCCTTGTGGTGACACAACAAAACAATATTGTTCAATTTTCTTTATAAGCATCAAATGTGATAAATTAACATCTTAAATACTTAATACTTGCCTTGTGGTGACACAACAAACTCATATTAAATATTTAATACTCTATTAATTTTATCATGCTAGAAGCTTAACGCTCGATATTCCAAATATCTTTGAACGCTTAGGACTTAATATAAAAAAATTGAGGGGTTTGTTATTAATTTGTCTCATCTTGTTTTAGCTGCATTTATATATATATATAAAATACGCCAATATATTAATGAACATGCCAAGCATGTTTGCATATATATATATATATATATAGTATAAGCATGCACATATAGAATACTATATTCTACCCTTGATTGATTATGGACTTTTATTCTAGTTTGGTTCACTAGAGCCACCAAGTGAACCAAAAGGTCAAACCCTGGGGGTGCAAGAAATAATATTTAAATATAACTATTACATTTAAACCCTGCTCCATTACAAACGGTCTTCAAGCGCTCCTTACTCCTTGATCTCTAATTCTTCAAAATTAATTCTAACTATTCCTATTACAAAACTATTTAAAATAAATAGAAACCTTGATCGCTAAATCAAGGGAAGTACATAGGAGGAGATAGAATTTACATTAAAAAAAAATTAGAGAAGACGAGGTACGCAGACCCCATTTAATAAAACCCATACATTCATGCATCCAACTAAAATAAAATCCAATCATATCGGTCAATAGTCCATAATCAATCCCATTTATTATCATACACATCACCATACGCATCAATAAATAACATTCATCTCATGAATAATAAACATTTAATATATATATTGATATCATTTAATGGGCAAATTTAGTTAGTATAAAATCTATTTTTGAATCAAAATAAACTCCTTTATTTTAATCCAAATTTAAATCAAAATAAAACTATTTTATTTTAATTTATCCTATTTTGAATAAAATAAACTATTTTATTTTAATCAAAAATTTTAATCAAAATAAACTCCTTTATTTTAATTAATTATGGAATCCAATTCCATGTAATAAAAAAATCTTAATTAAAATAAACTCTTTTATTTTAATTAATTATGGAATCCAATTCCATGTAAAAAAAAATCTTTATTAAAGGAAACACGGATATTCTTTTCCTATTCACAAATAAACTCTTTTATTTTGAATAATATGAAATCTTATTCCATATTTAAATAAACTCCTTTATTTAAGGAAACACGGATTTTCTTTCCTATTCACAAATAAACTCTTTTATTTTGAATAATATGAAATCTTATTTCATATCTAAATAAACTCCTTTATTTAAGGAAACATGGATTTTCTTTTCCTATTCACAAATAAACTCTTTTATTTTGAATAATATGAAATCTATTTCATATCTAAATAAACTCCTTTATTTAAGGAAAGATGGAATACAATTTCAACTCCAATTAGTTATCATGGAATCCAATTCTAACTCTAATTAGTTAGCATGAAATTTAATTTTAAAATTAAAAAAAACCCTTTTATTTTAAGATTAAAATAAACCTTTTATTTTAAAATTAAAATAAACTTTTATATTTTAAGATTAAAAATTATATATATATATATATAATATTCAATTTTAAAATTAAAATAAACATTTTATTTTAATATAAAATTATATATATATATATATATATATATATATATATATATATATATATTATATATATATATATAATCTAAGTTCCAAAAAAATTTATATAAATATAATCGATGCAATCGATTTAATATTATATATATATATATATAAGTAATCATTATATAATCATTAGATTATGATTAATCATCTTGATTTCGTGATAATTATTAGCAATCATTAGATTATCATGTTTTTTGCAATGATTGATAATGATTAATCTGATTTTTTTTTTCAACGATCGGATTAATTAACCGGCAACTTGTTATCTGTTAACCAAAAAAACAAAAAAAACTCCTTGATTTTTATATTTGGTTTCGATTTTATACCGATGCTTCAAATGATTAGCCAATCATTAGCATCATTAATAATAATCATCATCATGATTTTTACTATTTTGATTTTTTATTAACTTAACAACAAACGACATTTTTTAATTTCCGCTAAACTTCCGGATCCTCGTTAATGAAAGTGCCTTGCAAATCGAAAGTGTTTATTCACAATTTTTTTTTTTTTTTTTTTTTTTATTTTTTATTAAATTTTATACAATAAAATTATGCCCAATTAAATTGTTCTAAACACATATCAATATACATATCAAATTAAAACAATTAATAATTCGTGATAAAGGTTCGCTCGATGCCACCGTTAGGTTTGTAATATTCATAACGCAATCAAATTGCAAAAAAAAGTGCTAAGCGTAGAAAATCAGAGTTTAAAAAAATTTACAAACCATATACCCGGATCACCCTTTATGCATAATTATTAATTAAACGAAAAAGATAAAGAATAAAATCATACCCTTCAAGATCGAGCTTCCTCAGTACAAGTTCACCTCCAATCCTTTTCGCTCAACTTGAATCCACCGGTTTGGTTCCTTCCTTTCGATCAACGTTAGCCACCCAAATGTTTGGCCTCAGAGGTGATCCACCAAGGAAGAATAAAATTCAAGAAGATGGGTGTATATGGCTCAAACCCTAGTTTTTCTATCTCTATATAGAAAAGGGTACTCTCCAACAAAATGGAATTATTACGTTGTAAAAGTCAACAACCCATACCACCCATAATAAGACTCCTCTTATTTATAGATGTGGGCAACCCATCTTAACAATTAAGGAATTGGGTTTTATTTAATTAATTAAATTCTTTTAATTAATTAAGCTCCCTAATCTTATTAGGGATAATTAATTAAACTCCTTTAATTAATTTTCCTTCCTAATCCAATTAGGAATAAATGAGAGTACTTATATTAAATTAATTCCTAAACTCTTTTAGAAATTAAAATAATAATAATTGTAATAATATTAATAAGACTCTCTTATTAATTTATATTTAATATTTCTAAAATATTAAATAATAATATTAAGCTATTTAATTTATTCTATCACCATAGATTAAATTAAATATACATAACATATTATTACGATTATGCCATTAACTTTAAATAATTATTCTTCCTTTTATGGTGTGACCCTTTAGGTTCTCCATATTAAACGGTTGTGAATAAATCAATTAGAACAATTCTAATCTTATTTAAATAAATAAATTAAACAATTAATTTATTTAAATAAATAATATTTATTCTACAATAGGATAAGCCTCCCAATGATCAACGACTTTTCCAGATAATATAGATTTCAACATTAATCATAAAAGAACCTTTGAGTAAATAGTTACTACCGTGACAATTCAATCCTTCCACCATACAATGTCCCAATTAAATATAAGACATGGAATTATCACAAGTCTTATTTTATTTAATTATATGTATTTCGACTCTTAAATGCATAACTCCAAATAATGCAAATTAGAAACTCCTTTCTAATTTCATTTCGCGCCGCCAAGGACTACCGGGTTGTCATTTATCGAATCACATAGACATTTCTCTTCTTTTATTAGAAGTGGTAGATTCTTTATCGATCATACATTATCTCCATGTATAACTTATTATACCCAAGCATACCCTTTGATATACCCTAAGGGTCTTAAGGAATAAGTCAAAGTATAACTCATCATACACAAGATACTATGATGATCTCAAGTCCAAGGATTACTCAGACTACTATCACTACAGAATTCCTATCGACAGCAAATAAAACTCCATTAGGTATTCCTTAGCGAGCCACGCTCAAATGAACTTATTCTCTAATAAGCACCTACATACTTGCTTTTAGTGTTCCACACAAATGATCATGAGATCAATCATCCTCATCCAATGAAAGCAAGAACGATGTACCAATCTATCCCGGATTCACTAATCCCCAATTTAGTAATCCAACGATTGGGAACTATTTTAGTTTTAAGCTTTAAGAATTTAGATCTCATTAGAATGATCATCATCATTATTCTAAAAGCATTGCTTAAAACTATGGGTTTATCACATATTATAAAACAAAGATCATGTAGATAATTAAAAGCCTTTAATAAATTAATACTTTTATTAATAAATGAATAAGATTGTTAGTAAAGTATATGCTTTATCATCAAACATGATTGGCTTGTGTGCATACTACTGATTGATGAGGAAGTTCAAGGTCGATAGTTATTGACTTCATCTTCGAAATCGACTATCCAGAGTGGATGGCAAATGTAGTGTTGGTGCAGAAGGAGAACGAACGGAAAATGGCGAGTCTGCATTGACTACACAGATCTGAGAAAAGCATGCCCAAAGGACTTCTATCCTTTACCCCACATTGATCAACTTATTGATGCAACTTCGGGGTATGCACTACTAAGCTTTATGGATGCTTTTTCAAGTTATCATCAAATATCTATGTACAAGGAGGACATTCCAAAGACAGCATTCATCACACACCGTTCGTTGTACGCTTATAAGAAGATGACCTTCGACCTGATAATTGTTGGGGCCACTTACCAGAGAATGATGAACTTTATCTTCCAGAAGCAGCTGGGAAGGAACATGGAGGTATATGTAGATGACATGATAGTGAAAAGTATGATTGTTCAGAAGCATTTAGATGACCTGGAAGAATGCTTTCAAATTGTCCGCCATCACAAATTGAGGCTCAACCCCACAAAATGTACCTTCGGACTCGTTGCCGGGAAGTTCTTAGGTTATCTAGTCAGCCAAAGGGGCATTGAGGCCAATCCGAAAAAGATCCAGGCCATTCTAGACATGAAGACTCCTCAGTCATTCAAAGACATTCAGCGTCTGACTGGTAGGATTGTAGCTTTGAGGAGGTTCATGTCCAAATCTGCGAAGAGATGCTTACCATTCTTCGACACACTAAAGGGACCAAAAAATGCGAAGACCTTTCAGTGGACTTCGGAGTGTGAAGATGTTTTCCAAGGCATAAAGACATATCTGTCTTCAGCTCCTTTATTGGTGAAACCTGTTCCGGCTGAGACATTATACTTATATCTGGCGTCTAGTTCGTTGGCAGTCGGAGCGGTGTTGGTTCGGGAGGTCAGTGGGAAGCAGCATCCGGTCTATTATGTCAGTCATGTCCTAAGAGATGTTGAAACCAGGTACCCCAATGTAGAAAAATTTGCCTTTGCTTTAATAATTGCTAGTCGAAAGCTTCGGCAATATTTTCAAGGTCGGCTCCTGGTCGTCTACACGGATCAACCATTGAAGAAGGTGATGAGCAAACCAGAAGTCTTGGGGAGATTAGCAGTGTGGACTATGGAATTATCCCAATTTTTTATTGAATATCATCCCCGGACTGCTATCAAAGGTCAAACCTTGGCCGATTTCATGGTGGAGTGTTCATTCTCAAAGCGGAGATGCTGTCGACAGGTCGAGACATCCGTCGAAAGCGATTGCAGATTCTTCAAAGACGGCCATAATTCTTGGACATTGTATGCAGATGGATCTTCTATGCGGATGTCAATTAAGCGCAGAATTATTTTGACAAGTCTGGGAGGGGTTCAGGAGAAAAGAAGCTATCGATTTGGGTTCAAAGCAACCAACAACGATCTTTGAATATAAAAAAGTAGTCAAGCGGTTTCAATTTGGCAAAAAGTCGGAAGTGCGTAAATTGATAATTACTGATGACTCTCAATTTGGTCGTCAGCGGTTTTCGAGAGATTATAAAGCTTGGGGCGAGAATGGTCAAGTATTTGCGCGTAATTGAAAGACCGGCTTCAATATTTCGCTTTTACTTAATTTGAGGCATGTAACATAACCACAATTCTATTGTCGATGCATTGTCAAAGTTGGCCTACTACGGATGCTTTTGTTTTCAATGGGTCAAGATATTTGGAGCTTTTACAAAGTATTGAGTATCCAACACGAAGCGGTGATGTGCATTGAGAGGTCTAATTGTTGGATGACTCCTACATTGAATATCCGCAGATGGCGTCCTTCCTTCTCGGATCGAGATCTTTGGCAAAGAAGATTAAGTACAAGAGTGCCAACTTCGTTCTTATCGATGGGGATCTTTTTGAAGGGCATTTTCGGCCACCATTGTTAAAGTGTCCGGTTCCATCCGAGGTTGAGTATGCTCTTCGAGAAAGTTCACGAGGGCATTTTGTGGTGACTATATATGGTCGCTAAGTCTTTGGCTTACAAAGTACTTCGCAAGAAGGATACTCATCGCCCACGATCTTCAAGGAAGCTGAGTATGTGAAGAAGTGTGAGAAGTGTCACCATTGTTCTCGATCCCACATCAGCCACCAGAAGAGCTATACTCTATATTATCTCCTATACCCATTGCTGTCTGGGGGGTAGATATATTGGGTCTCTTGCGAAAGCTAAAGGGCGTGTCGGGTTTGTCATAGTTCTAGTATCGACTACATGACCAAATGGGTGAAAGCGAAGCCGCCGGTTGATAACGGAACAAGAGTGTTTGAAATTTATGAAGGAGTCCGTAGTATTTCGTTTCGGAATTCCTAAAGTGGTGATATCGGACAACGGGCGCCAATTTGTGGGATCAACATTTGAAGGATTTCTGAAAGAGTTGGGGGTTCAGCACAAGAAGAATTCAGTAGCTCATCCACAATCAAATGGGCGGTGTTGAAATGACTAATGTAACGCTTCCGAACGAGATCAAACGCAGATTGGAATGAAGCTAAAGGAAGATGGCTAGAAGAACTACTCGATGTATTATGGGCTTACCGGACTACACCGAGGACTACCACAGGGGATTCACCTTTCAGATTGGCCTATGGTACTGATGCCTTAGTCCCAAGTAAATTGGATCCCCAAGTCTTCGGGTTAGTCAGTTCAAAGAGATTTATAATGAAGAAGGACTCAAGGCCAATTTGGATCTGTTAGAAGAAGTCGAGAAGTAGCTTTGATCAAGTTAGCAGCCTACCAGAGGAGAGTTGCCAAACATTACAACAAAGGAGTAAAGCTTCGTAGATTCGAAGTGGGAGACTTCGTCCTCAGAGAAGTCGAAGCTTCTACACCTCAGAACATGGGAAAGCTAATGCCAAATTGGGAAGGGCCGTATGAAGTAATTGAAGTACCCAAGCCCGGGACTTATCGGTTAAAGGCATTAGACGGATCCGAGATTAAGAACACTTGGCATACTGGCAGGCTTCGGAAATATTTCCAATAGAGATCGAGTCAGTTTATCGGAAGTCTGTACATAGTTGTTCATCATCAATAAAAGATTCACTTTTTCACAATTGATCTTCGCCCCTATTTGTCCCTAAGTTCACAAGGGAGTAAGGAGGACGGGGACTCTCGCCGACCATTCGATGGTAGCCTTTTGGTGTGTGGTCCTTATGAATTTGTCAGCCCTTCGTGGTAGGCAAACTTCATCGAAGTAAGGAGGACGGGGTGGACTCGCTGACCATTCGATGGTAGCCTTTTCGGCATGAGTGTCCTTACGAATTTGTTCTATCACGAGTGGTAAACAAATTCCATGGTCCTTTTAATATTGCTTTTACCGCGAGTGGTAAATCAATATGCACCGAAGTAAGGAGGTATGGTCGGACTTGCTGGCCATTCGATGGTAGCCTTTTTGTTAGGAGTGCCCTTATAAATTTGTTCTACCGCGAGTGGTGAATAAATTCCATGGTCCTTATAAAATTTTTCTACCCCGAGTGGTAAACAAATGTCCTTATATACTTGTTCTACCCCGAGTGGTAAACGAGATCTTGATGATGCAAAGAGGATAAGCTGAATTCATCTTATACACAACCTGCTTCACACTTCGGAAACGATAAGTATACATTACTTTATTTTATTCAAGTGTTGAGTTCGGTTCATTCAGTTCAACTCATTAAATTCAGTTCATTTCATTTATCAACTTAACTATTATATGCCTTATCTGATTCACAGTCTGAGTTAAGTTCATTCAAGATCATTAATGCTGAATTATTGACAAGAAACGAAGTAAACAGAAGTCATGGTAAAGAAAATGGAAATTTCATTAACACTTAAACAAGTTCACTTAAATTTCTTTACAAACAAAATTTTTAAACAAATCCGATAAACAACAAAAGACAGATCCTAAAAACTAAAACGAAACAACATCAGACTCAGGCTGTGCCTTCATTCTCGGAGTCAAGAAGGGCTGGATCCAATTGAGTGCGAGCAGCTTTTTCCCTTTCCCGACCTCGACAATCTTCAGATTCTTCAGTAGTATACCTTGAAATTACTCGCCTAAGCTCGGACGGATCGATAGTCCGCTTTGTATCTTCTTACGCACTCTTCACCAAAGGAGGATCTCGCTCTTTAAGCACTCTTATCTTTACTACGAAGTTTATGACGTTTGGCCCTATCGTTTCTTATCATCACCCCGAGCCTTCATCCGAACTTCGTGGAGTTCAGATTGACAAGTTTTGATTGGCTACAGCAAGCCCCTCATTGGTAGTCTTCAAAGCTTCGGTCTCTGCAACAAAACGGACATTCATGTTAGCCAATTTTTGTTCGCTGGCTTTTATCGTCTTCAATTCTTCTCTGACCGAGCTCAGCACATCATGGGTTTCCCTTAGATCCTCTTTGTTTTGGGCCAATTCCCTCTGAAGACTTTCATTGGCATGAAGAATGGATTCATGTTCATCTCTCTCCCGAGCCAATGTAGCCTTCAACATGTTGTTCTCCCTTCTCATAGTCTCCTCATCAGATTCAACATTTATGTGTCTGGGACGTAAACGCCCGAAGATCGCATTTGCCTGCATATATTCAACAGTATACAAATCAGTTTCAAATATTTGAACCAAGAAAGAAATATATAAACCAAGAAAATTATCACTTACCTTTGCCAAATAGCTCATGCCTTCATCAAGAAAATTCCCGTTCGTATGGTTATCAAATCGGTGATCATCGGTTTCCCGAACGAAGGCATCAAAGAGCTGGAAGGGAAAACTGATGTTGTACCGAGGCCACAAGGTCGGCACTCTAGTAGCCTCAATATGGAATTTTTGTGATGAAGACTTTGGGGGGGAAGGCATAGGTTGGTCACGAATGGGAGAAGGATCCGTGTATATATTTTCGGGAGGAGATCGAAATGGAGTAGGTCATCATGATTGGTGAAGGTACAGGTTTTGAGCTTGGATGACTGTCAGACAGTTGCTTTCTTTTCCGAGATGGTGTTATAGTGGTCTCAATTCGTTCCCTTTCATCAACAAATTGAGTATTCGCTAGAGTTGTTGGGGGTAAAACTTTTGGAGGAAGTATTCTAAGCTCATCGGGGGTTAAAGGGGTAATTTTGGTTTTCAGCTTTTTTATCCGAAGAAGTTGTCTTCGATCATCTGTAGGTAGATCTAATAAACTTCTTCGAGATGATACTGGGTTGACAATTGGTGGTATCGGGTCGATAGTTGGTGGCGTTGGGTTGACAAGTGGTGGTATCGGGTCGATAGTTGGTGGCGTTGGGTTGACAAGTGGTGGTATCGGGTCGATAGTTTGTGGTTTTGGGTTGACAATTGATGGTATAGAGTCGATAATTGGTGGTACTGGATTGACAATGGGTGGTATCGGGTCGATAGTTGGTTCAGATTCAGAAAGGGGTTCAGAATCTGATGGTATGGAGCTCGGTTTGGGCTTTCAGACGGCCCTCTTCTTTCGACGTGTTTGGAGGGTTACTTCCGGAAGAATGGGTTCATCGGCTTCTAGCCTACGAAGTAAGGGTTCAGATATGGGTGGTTCAGTAGGTGGTTTGAGTTTAAAGGTGGCCTCTGGTTGGGAAGGGTCAGCATCGACCTCTGCAGATTTCCCGGCTAGATTATCTTCAGAAGGGATCTCTTGTTGGGAGGATTCGGTCGTGGCTTCTACGGACTTTCCAACTAGAAAATCCTCCAACTACTTCACCTCCAAAGACGATGGTTTAATCAAAGTTACTACAGAAGATTAATAGTTTTACATCAAAATCCATACCACAACAATTTTTAAAATATTGATAAAGTAAATCCGTACTTACATTTGTGGTCGTATAACCACGCTTGCTTAGAAAGAAGTCCGTATTTCCATTCTTCCTTCGGGAAGTTGTCAAATAGTTCTATCATTTCGGCCTTGCGTTCTTCGGAAATGTCTCCAAAATCAGCAGAAGTCTTCTCATCAGTGGCCCAGTTCGGTAAGGAGGAAATTTCAGGTCCCTTCACGTAAAACCATTTTTCGTGCCACCCCCTATTGCTCGAAGGAGTGTTCACCAATGAACGTCTTTCAAATTTCTCTCCTGTTCTCGATGCCTGTTTACTTATAACTTTGAATCCTTTTTCGCGAGATTGACCGATTTTATAAACGGTAAAAAAGAAGTCAAGAGTGGGTTCGATTCCGACTTCATGACAGAATGCAATGAAGGCCAGAATGTGAATATAAGAATTTGGCGCTAATTGGGCGAACCCAACGCTGATGAACCCTAGAATGGTCATCAAAAACGGGTGTAGAGGGAACCTAATTCCTTTCTTGAGAATTATCACCTGGACATCCGTCCATCCTTCAGGCCTTTGATACATTCTTTCCTCAGACCTAGGAACTCTTACCAAATGATTATTCGGAATATGGCATCGATCTCAAAGCTTTCGTAATTTAATTTCGATGACAGTAGATGCAGTATTCGCTTGGGTAATCATTTCCTTGCTTATAAAGAATTTAGAACGAGTGGTCCGAGGTTTCGAGAGTACTTTCTTCTTGCTAGGGGTAGCGATTGGAGGGTTGGAGCTCGAAGCCTCTATATTGGGGTTAGGTTGAGCGAAATGTGAGGGGATTGCCTTGATTGGGGAAGTCTGGTTTGTATTAATGACCACCATTGTTGGCGATTTGCAGATAAGACAAAAAAGAGCTCTGGAAGGAAGAAGGAGTTTGAGAGTCCGAAATTCAAATTGGCGAGGTGTAAACTCGTCAAATTTGGTAAAGTTTATCTTTATATCGACGGTTACACTGCACTTTAGAAAGCGGCACATTTAATTGATAGTCATGATTACAAATTTGAAAGGGTTGCGTCTGGATCGAGTTTTAAGCATTTAATGGATTGGGCCTCCCATTAGATTTCTGGTTTTGATCCATCTTTTCAGTGCCCTTGTTATTTTCATCCTTCGCTGGTTGGGCTTTGGTAAGTTTTATTTTGGGCTCATTTCAATCCTGTTAAATCCCATAATATCATGGACCATTTATAGTTTTCTATTAAATATATTGTTTAATAAAAAACTAGGGGTAATGTTGGGTCATGATATTTCCTCTATGGGCTGGATGGATTGGGCCTATTTATGTAATTAGTCCATTTGGTCTTCTCTATTGGGTCCTAAAGTTATTGGGCCTAATCTTACATTATCTTCATTATATCTCCATAATATTGGACCAGTCCATGGATTGATCCATCAGTATCTTTTAATATCTAAGTCTTTGACTTGTAATGATGAAAAAGGAAGGTCATTGACCAAAAGTCCGCAGATCATTAATGTGGATGAGATTATATCCGTAGGAGACATGTATAGTAGAGAAAAAAGGTGACAACCCTGCATGCATCCATTTGAGATTAGGGAGAAGTAGAGGGGTCGTGTCGGATAAGAGGTGGTGTAAAAAAGCAAGAGAGTATAACCTAGCAAGGAGTCTTCAAACAAAAGTAATACGCATCTGATTAACAAAATTATCTCTCTAAACACTAGACATTTTTCATCCTCTATTGTTAACCTTGTGATCTTTGTCTTCGACTCTCACCTTGGGAGTTATCCCCGACTGGCCCGGTAATCAAGCTTTTGGTGTTGACCGTGTTTAGTGTGCAGGATCAGGGCGTCTTATGTGATTGAGACGTTGGAGAAGATCTTGGCGTTAACACGAAGTATAATAGAAATGGTAGACAAAATTCTAAAAAAAATTATCCAATTGGCTATAGCCTATATAAGAACACTTGAAATAATAAGCCTTCTGGAGAAAAATATGTACCTTTGAAAGGAACAATGCCTTTTTTTCATGAGTTCGGGGTAGTGAAAATACCCCATGAATCCACAAGCGAGGCGGTCCAAAGCTCGAACCTCAAAGAGACTCCATTTCTTTTGCGCAACTCTATAATGAAGCTCATGATTCCATCACTACTACGACGTGATCAAGCGGCATCTCCGGGGAAGAGCTGAGTTTGGCTAAAAGATCTCGAAACGGAGCCAAACAATTCTTTGGAATGGAATCGAATAGGGCCGCAGGATCTTGCGTTGCATCACGATTGGACGGTGGTAAGCCCTCTAAGATGGTCTCGAACTTGAAATGGTCGAAACCGTTCACCCACGCCGATCCTTTTGGCCAGGAGTACCGCATGGGTGGTTGAACTTCGGTGTTGACAAAGGTGATATAAAAGCCTCTTGAGTGGAGAAGCTTGGCTAGTTGCATTACAGGGCTTACATGGCCTTGTGCTGGAAATGGAACACAAATTGCATGGGGCTTTTTAGTTGGATTTGTACCCATAATTGTAAAAATAAATAAGTTTTCAAGGAGTGGATCCCTTTTGGAAGTGCAGCACAATGGTTATTTAAATCATTCTTCTCTGATTGAACCCGATTAAATAAAATAAAATAAAATAAAAATAAAGAAAAGGACGTATAGGCTTTGGGACAGGTACTCCCGTGACTTTTGTACTAGCTCCCAGTCTTCTCACGTCTCTACTAAGGTGACATTTTATTTGGCCCTATTATTGTTAGTTGTTACTCATCTTAATATATTTATAAGGGCTTTTTGTAATTTTCACAAGTGATTTTTATTTTAAAATTAAATTCGTACATTTATGTCCAACTTAACCCTAGTTTGACATAATACCCGATTACGGAAGTGGTTAACATAGAGTTTATTTTTTGGGTAAGTTGGTCAATTGGTCAATAAAATGCTGACACGCATGCCGATTACTCTATCTCCCTTAGCGCATCTCAATTTTTCTCTCTACAATGCATCATTCAATCACCATACAAAGCTATCATTTCGACATATACTTTCTAAATTATTTTATGACTTTCATTATGCATGTCTACGCAGTCACTAGCATAACATCAAAACAGAAAAACACCATAATCATCATTTAATCCAACTCAGTCCATTGTATTGCCTGAGATAGAAACCAAATCAGTATCATTGCATCACCTAGGATGAAACCAATACCATTCCATCACCGAAGATTAAATTCTGTGTTAGAATTTGAGCCTAAATTAATGTGGGTGTCATTAAATATTTTAATGATTCCATATATTAATGTGTTCTACTCCATGAGTAGATTAAATTAAGTATTTGGAAGCTCAAATCCATGGAATAATGAATGAGATATTAACTCCCAAAGATCACACTTGAAAATGATAAAAGATAGTAAATACATGTAAGAAAAAACCAAGTCTCACATAGGTTATGAATTAAATTCTTAATATATTTATATACAAGGAAAGTGCTCTTGGGTTTGGGCCCTAAGGGGCACCCCACTTTTATGGAAGGGAGAGGATCTAGCCAAGGCTAGGTTCGAACCGCCGTATAACAACCGAGGCCCTAGGGAATAACTCCGGCGAATTATGACTATATTTATAAGTTGATCACACCGCCTCAGTTTACCATGAGCCTAAATTAATGTGGGTGTCATTAAATATTTTAATGATTCCATATATTAATGTGTTCTACTCCATGAGTAGATTAAATTAAGTATTTGGAAGCTCAAATCCATGGAATAATGAATGAGATATTAACTCTCATGCAAAGATCACACTTGGAAATGATAAAAGATAATAAATACATGCGGAAAAAATCAAGTCCCACATAGGTTATTGATTAAATTCTTAATATGTTTATATACAAGGAAAGTGTTTTTGGGTTTGAGCCCCAAGGGGCACCCCACTTTTATGGAAGGGAGATGATCTAGCCAAGGCTAGGTTCGAACCGCCGTATAACAGTCGAGGCCCCAGGGAATAACTCCGGCGTGAGAATAAGTACATGCCAGAAATGTCAACAATAGAGGTCTGAAACCGCTCATGTATAAGCGTAAATAAGTGTGTACCTTGAACTTGAATTATGACTATATTTATAACTTGATCACACCACCGCCTCAGTTTACCATGATACCGTCCCTAAGTTGGAATAAGTCAATTTGAACTTTTGACCGCTAAAATATCAAACCTCCAATCCGCCAATACAACTATCTGACCACGTGGCATGCCCCCCCCCCCCCCCACAATAAACCACACTCCAATAATTCCCCCACTCTCTTATTATAATAATTTTAAAATAAGAGAGTAGAAAATTAATTTATTACTCCCTCCTATTCAGATTAAATGTCATTTTAGAGTTAAGCACACTTATTAAAAAATAACACAAAATGTCTTTTGTGTCCCTAATTAATTATTTCTCTCTCCACAATTGTCTCTTCTCATTCTCCACAATTGTTCCTAATTAATTATTTCTCTTTCCACAATTGCAATATTTCATAGAGTTTTCAAAACGACACTTATATAGAATAAAATTAAACTCCCTAAAACGTCATTTAATCTGAATAGGAGGAAGTAGTAATTTTAGGAGATAACTCTCAACCTAATATTAA
Organism: Panax quinquefolius; assembly: GCA_020205615.1. Classification (NCBI taxonomy): domain Eukaryota; kingdom Viridiplantae; phylum Streptophyta; class Magnoliopsida; order Apiales; family Araliaceae; genus Panax; species Panax quinquefolius. The sequence continues at coordinate 7,432,502 of CM035174.1, read as the reverse complement.
TTTTATCATAAAAGTCCAGCTACAAGCCGAAGACGCCACATAGCTAATCAGTTCTTTAATTCCATCATTACGTCGTAATCGAGGAAACGTGCCTTTAGCACACACACGGTAACCCTTGCCTTCAAATTTCCCCCTAAAACACCTAGAGCATCATTTTCATTCATAGATTCAAAAATATCTTCTACTAGAAAACGCTAGCTCCCCCCAACCCCAATACCCCTGCAAATCTTAGATCCCAGAGTCTACTCTCACTGCCGGCAATCATCCTTTCACCATGTCCAGTGAACAACCATCAACCATCAACCATCAAAACGAGTTTCGAATATAAACCATTTCACTTAATACTGAACCACTACATACTAAATTGGTTACTTAACTAATATTTATATATAAAAATTTTTCACTTTTATTTATGTATTAAAATTATAAATAATGTAATAAAAATTGATATTCAATTAATTGATTTATTCAAGTACAAGTTTACACAATTTCATACTACACTTTATAAATTATAAAGATTGATACAAATATCACATTTTAGCTTATTAGCAATATTCAAATATGATCCATCGAGCAGGTATCGAGTATGGTTCGAGAAAAAATGAAATACTCGAACCCTAATATGAGCGAACACTTGTAGGCTCGAATTCGACTCGTGTATCATTAAACAGAAAATGAGTATGGATCATATTCGACTCGGATCAACTTCGAATTCGAGCTTTGGATCATATTTTCGAGCCGATCTCGAGTCGAGTATCGAACTACTTGGTTCGACTTACACTCCTACGAGCAACCCCCCGCCATCACTGCTTCAACTACTCAAATGTTCCCCCTCCATCATGCTTTCAACCGAGATGCTATTGCTCCGTTCCCCGCTTGGACAAGACACCCCCACTAATTAACAAAGACTAAAGTGAACAAAAAGTAAACTAACGTCGGACATAATAACAATTATCATGCGAGCTAGGTAAACAAATAAATTCACAGCAAAGGAAAGCAAAAGAATTACCTCAATAAAGAGAAATTTCACTAATGCTTGAATTAATATTATCAAATCAAAATTGTCTATAACTCAACCCATAAGACGGTTTTATAGATACAATACTTTGTTATCAAATTGAAATTAAATTATTATAACTATGGAAATAAACTTCTAATAGGTAACAAACTTTCTAAAATCTAGGCAAAAATTCATTAAGTAATAAAACATTGCCATACAAGAATTTACTTTCTAATAAAACCATAAAAGAACGAAACATATCTAAAAATTAAATAAGAATGCCGATACAAATCATCGAACTTCTGAAGACATAAAGCCAAACCCGAAGAAGTCCGCCACGAATCCGACGTAAATGACCCGAAGCCAGACATCCGATCCTGATATCCCGAAGACATATCCGCTGTCATAGACTACGTCAATTTCGATGATGTTAATGACAACCTTTACCACCTTTTTTTGTGCCAATCCTCCAATTCATAGTACTTTAATGCCAACAACGCGATGTTCGACATGTCAACATCGTCGGGATCAGAACCTCTTGCATCAGTAACCCCTGGTTGGAATGAAATCGTCCTCGAGTTCACAACATGATCATTAGACGCCGCAAAACAAGGACTCGAGTGCTTCACGTTGAAAACGTCCGAAATCAAATGACTAAGAAGGCACAACCGATAGGCACTATCATTAATTTTCTGCAAAATCTCACAAGGTCCAATCTTCCGATCCTTAAGGTTGTTATATTCGACAATAGGAAATCAGTCAAGAGTCACCACCGCCCAAACAAAATCATCGACCTCAAAAAGTATCTGACAACAATGACTATCAGCTCGATCCTTATACTTAGCATTGGTCTCTAGAATAGATCGGTGCATATGATCATGGATACTCCGAAGATGATCTTCCATTTCGTCTGCCTTAGAGTGCACTCGGCCAATCTGTGGAATAGGAGCTAAATTCAGGACCACATAAGGATTTTAACCATAGACAACCTCAAAAGGAATCATATCAGTAGTTCTATTTTTCGAAAGGTTATAAGAAAACTCTACTTGAGGAAGCGCCAGATCCCATTACTTCGGCTTTGTCCCAGTCAGACACCGTAGAAGATTGTTAGGTTTGGAATATTCAAGAACGCAATCAAATTGCATAAATAATGCGGAAACGTGTAAAAATCAAAGTTTAAAAATTTTACAAACCATATACCCGGATCATCCTTTATGCGCAATTATTAATTTAACGAAAAGATAAAGAATAAAATCATACCCTTGAAGATCGAGCTTCCTCAGTACAAGTTCACCTCAATCCTTTTCGCGTTCAACTTGAATCCACCGGGTTTGGTTCCTTCCTTTGATCAACGTTAGCCACCCAAGTGTTTGGCCTCTAGAGGTGATCCACCAAGGAAGAATAAGAATTCAAAAGATGGGTATTTGGCTCAAACCCTAGTTTCTATCTCTATAGAAAAGAGCGTACTCTTCAACAAATTAGAATAACGTATATCCGATATCCGATATAAGACTCCTCTTATAAAGATATCAAGTAACCTATTAAAATAAGGTATTTTTAATTAAACTCTTTTAATTAAATGGGCTCCCCTAATCTTATTAGGGATAATTAATTAAACTCCTTTAATTAATTTTTCCTCCTAATCCTATTAGGAATAAATGAGAGTACTTATATTAAATTAATTCCTAAACTCTTTTAGAAAATTAAAATAATAATAATTGTAATAATATTAATAAGACTCCTCTTATTAATTTATATTTAATATTTCTAAAATATTAAATAATAAATATTAAGCTATTTAATTTATTCTATCACCATAGATTAAATTAAATATACTTACTTATATTATTACGATTATGCCATTAACTTCTTAAATAATTATTCTTCCTTTTATGGTGTGACCCTTTAGGTTCTCCATATTAAACCGGTTGTGAATAAATCAATTAGAACAATTCTAATCTTATTTAAATAAATAAATTAAACAATTAATTTATTTAAATAAATAATATTTATTCTACAATAGGGATAAGCCTCCCCTAGCGATCAACGACTTTCCGGATAATATAGATTTTAACATTAATCATTAAAGAACCTTTGAGTAAATAGTTACCAGTCAATTCAATCCTTCCACCATACAATGTCCCAATTAAATATAAGACATGGAATTCTTTGTCAAGTCTTATTTTATTTAATTATATGTATTTCGATCCTTAAATGCACAACTCAAATAATGCAAATTAGAAACTCCTTTCTAATTTCATTACGCCTTGCCAAGGACTCTTTGGGTTGTCATTTATCGAATCCCATAGGACATTTCTCTTATTTTAATAGAAGTGGTAGATTCTTTATTGATCATACATTATCTCCATGTACAACTTATTATACCCAAGCATACCCTTTGATATACCCTAAGGGTCTTAAGGAATAAGTCAAAGTATAACTCATCATACACAAGATACTATGATGATCTCAAGTCCAAGGATCACTTGTACTACTATCACTACAGGAATTCCTATTGACAGGCAAGTAAAACTCCATTAGGTATTCTTTAGCAAGCCACGTTCAGTGAACTTATTCTCTAATAAGCACCTACATACTTGCTTTAGTGTCTCCACACAAATGATCATGAGATCAATCATCCTCATCCAATAAGCAAGCAACGTATGTACCAATATATCCGGATTCACTAATCCCCAATTTAGTAATCCAATGATTGGGAACTATTTTAGTTTTAAGCTTTCTAAGAATTTAGATCTCATTAGAATGATCATCATCATTATTCTAAAAGCATTGCTTAAAACTATGGGTTTATCACATATTATAAAACAAAGATCATGTAGATAATTAAAAGCCTTTAATAAATTAATACTTTTATTAATAAATGAATAAGATTATTACAAAGTATATGCTTTATCATCAAACATGATTGGCTTGTGTGCATATTACTTTCAATCTCCCACTTGCACTAAAGCCAATCGCCATTGTATCTTATACTCTTCTTCTCTAAGTGAAGTGATTATCCCTGTTTGTTAGATAAGCTTTAGTTAATGGATATGTAATGTTGTTCTTGAGAGTCCACCATCTCTATAGTGATTTTCCATCTTTCAATGATTCTTATAATCAAATGAAAGTGCCACAACACATGTTTAGATCCAAGATGAGACTTAGGAACTATTCTAGTTCGGTAATAAACTTTTAATCCAAACAATCAACTTGCAGACTTCATTTATAGCTATATACTTTGTCTTTATCACTAAACCAAAGAACTTTTTCTTTGTTTGGAACCTTTCAATTCAACGCACCTTGTTCAAGATAACGCTTTACCTTAAAGTGGATTTTTACATCATCTTGGTGCATGTCGAAAAACTTGAGTCTCATTAAGTCCTCTAGTTTTAATTAAGACCCCACCGAATATGATCACATCCTTAGTGCTAGGCCAAGCACTTTAAGATGTTTTTCACGGACTCACGTTGAACTTCTCCATAATATGGTGATGAACATCGGGTCTCGTACATTTCATTGCATACATGATTGTCACTCATGCGACCTCTCTTTTCGTGAGAGTCGTGGGGACTATTAAGAGAGATACACTCCATAGCTCATCCCATGAGACATCTCTTGGAGTTTACCATGCTAAACAACTTTAGCATCAAATGAATATCGTTCTTGGGTTAAGTCGAGCATCCTCTTAAATCTATCTATATAGATTTTATCCCCAATTAAGATACTCTTCCCAAACCATTCATGGAGGAATGTTTAGACAACTTTATCTTTTTCGATTGTAGCATTGATAAGTTATTCCTCATCAAGTAGTATATCAACATATAATACTAGAAATTTCACGGACGCTCCCATCGACCCTTTTGTACACACTAGAAGTCTTACCTCATCGAATGTAACTCTGGATCATCATCTTCTATGATGTGTACCTCATCATCATCATCCATGATGAATCCATACCTCCTAGGTATCTTCGGTAATATTCCAGATTTACGATTCAGTTGTGGTACAATAGGTCCATCTACAGGTTCCTCTTATTTGACTTATAGTGTTTTGTGGTTATTGAACTCTTCAAGATCTATTATCCTCCCACTAGCCCCTTCAATAATAAACACATTTATCTTAGAAGGCAGCGTGTTTCGCAACAACACCTTTTGCTAAGTAGGATTATAGAACATATACCCTAAACTTACTTTAGGATGTCCCACAAATTGTACTTGTCAAATCTTGTCCCAAGCTTATCCTTTGAAACCTTTTCACATAAGTTGGACAACCCCTTATCTTAACATACTTAAGATTAGGAATCTTCCCTGTCCATAACTTTTATGGAGTCTTGGGGCCGGATTTTGAGGTTACCTTTTTCGTAGATATACGTACCATTTCTAGGACATGACCCTAGAAGGATACTGGAATATCGGTAAAATCATTATGGACCGCACCATGTCCAACAAGGTACAATTTTTCCATTCAAATACATCAATCAATTATTGCGTATCAGGAGGCGTCCATTATGAAAAAACCATTTAAGATGATTTAGAAACTTATTTCACAAGTATTTATTCCTTGATCTAATCAAAGAATCTTAATACATTGTCAATTTGTTTCACTTCTGAATTCTTTGAACCTTTCAAATAATTTATACTTGTATTTCAGCAAATACACACATTCAACTCTTTGAATGATCATCTCCTTTTCTTATACTAATTTGTTCAATATACAAAATTATTTTCATGTAAGTCAAGTATACAAAATTTATTAAGTAATATTCCAGTTCTATACAAAAACATTATTATTATAAATAGAACAACAATTGTTCTTAATTATAATACCAAAGATTTCAACGTCCAACAATTAAATGGAAATAATATTTTAACAAGGCTGGAATACAATAACAACTTATTGACTTAATAGATTTGCCCGTAAGCATTGTTAAATTATAAGTTTCTATGGCTAATCAAAGAACCTTTGCTTCATTTCCCACACATAGGGTTACTTATATTTGTTTAGATTTCTATACCTTGGTCCTTCATAAATCTATATTTATGACAACCAAAGTCGATATCAATACCCAAGTAGAACCTTGACTTAAAGAAAAAATTATTTTAAATCATGAACAAGTTTGTATTTGTAACCAAAACTTCACTAAGCTTCTTTGGTTAACCTCTGCAAGATGCTTCTCGCAGTTACTTTCCAATGTTCAGGCTTATTGCAGTGGAAGCAAACTCCTTTTTGCTATCCGTAGACGCTTTTGTTCTTATTATCCTTTATTTTGCCTTTCTATTTACCTTCTTTGAATCGTTCTTCTTTTCAGAAGATCCTTTGGCCCCTACCAGTAAGACATGGTCTTTCTTGGTTGGAAAGTGACTCTCATCATTTTTCAATATGTTAAGCAAATCGAGGGCGATATCTAGCTTGTTCATATGAAAATTCACAACAATGTGAAAGGAGTTAGGGAGTGAGTGCAAGATCAAATCTTGGCTCAACTCTCCATCCATGACAAAACCAGTTGTCCTAATTGATCAATCAAATTGATTATGTTAAGAACTTTTTATGCATTGCTATAGTGCCATTGGCCATTCTAGATCGGAAGAGCTCCTTAGATATCTGATATCTATCAGTCCTACTTTCCTCACCATCAACTACTTGATGTTCAGGAATATAGTAGGAGCATCCATAGTTTCATGCCGACACTGAAGCTCGTTACTCATAGATGTGAGCATGATGCATTAAGCCAACTATGCATCATCTTGCCACTTTCTAAAAGTAGCAATTTCTTCCTCAGAGGCATTGTCTGCAACCATTGCAGGGATAGGCGTATTAAGGACATAAGATAGCTTTTCAGCTATGAGAACTATTCTCAAATTCCTTAACCAATCCGTTTAATTGATCCAGATTAAGTAGCATCTAATATGTTTCGCAGTTGATAGTAATTTAGACATTGTAAAATTACGTAAATGAATTTGTAATTAACAACATTTTAACATACATTCTTTTATTAATTACCAAAATAATTTAGGTCTTGTTTTAAATTGGTATCTCCACTATTTTCTTCAAACTATATTACCCTCACTTATATAGTTAAATAAAAATCTAATTAAAGATTTGCTAATGAGAATAAGGATCCCATTTCAAATGTATATAGCCTTGTGGTGACACAACAAACTATATATAAATAAATATGTAGACAACTTTTGTCAATTACATCAACTATGCTGACTCCTTTTCTTTTGTCTCTTAGATTATTTTGATCAAGTGGTGGCACATCCAGAATCAAAATTATCCAAGTTAAGTCCAACCTAGCACTCCATGTATTCAAAAAGAAAAATATCATCCTTGTGGTGACACAACAAAACAATATTGTTCAATTTTCTTTATAAGCATCAAATGTGATAAATTAACATCTTAAATACTTAATACTTGTCTTGTGGTGACACAACAAACTCATATTAAATATTTAATACTCTATTAATTTTATCATGCTAGAAAGCTTAACGTTCGATATTCCAAATATCTTTGAACGCTTAGGACCTAATATAAAAAATTGAGGGGTTTGTTATTAATTTGTCTCATCTTGTTTAGCGTGCGTGCGTATATATATAAAAAACAGCGTCGTATTAATGAACATGCGAAGCATGTTTGCATAATATATAATATATATATAGTATAAGCATGCACATATAGAATACTATATTCGGTATAATCATGACCTGTAATATTACAAATGATGTGGTAAATGTCATCATTGGCCCATAGTGAATTGATGGACAGTTGTTGGAATGATCATGACCATTGGTGATAACACGATTATTGTAATAACCCATATTTTTAAAATTAAATATTAATTAATTTTATTTTATACAATTGTATTCAAATTGGAAAAGGTAAGTGACTATTTTTTTTCTTTTCTTCCTTGTTTTGTTTGGAAAGTTAAATTGTTTTAGTAGATAATTAAATAGCGATTAAATTAAAAATGGGAAGTCCATTAGAGTTTTGGTAGCTCCTATATTGAGCTATATTTATATTTAAAGAGTGAAGTTGTAACTTTAATCCTATTCTAATTTGATTAGTTGAATTTTCGAGTAGAATACTTATATGCTACTATGATCCATTAGAAAAATTATAATTAATTCATTTAATGTCTTGAGTGAATCCAAATCAGGCTCCTTCAGTTTTTCGTCCTTTACAATTTTGAAGAAGTAAGCAACTGGAGATAATTTTAGATTTTCAAAAGCGGGTTATGAGGAGGAAGACAATCCCATTTGTTAAAATTTTTGGGAAAAAAAATCATCCGGAGCCAGAGAGCTACTTGGGAGATTGAGGAGTCTATTGAAATGAGTATCCGCATCTTTTTGATAATTAGGTACTTTCCATTCTTTTGATTCCGGGGATGGAATCCTTTTAAGGGGTATGTGATGTAATACCCATTAAAAAAAAACTATTAATAAATATTATATTAAATTAAATAAGATTATATATATATATATATATATATATATATATATATTGAAATATATTAATTGGACTTTGTATTTTATTTGGGCCAATTAGTCATTTAATTTATGTGGTCTAATGTATTAATAAGTGTTGGGTAAATTAACTTGGTAAAATTTGGGCTTTAAACTAAGTGGGTCTAATTTATAATTGTGTAATTTTAAAATCCTATTAAAATTTGGAGAGTTAATAAATATATTAATTAATAAAATCTATTTTTAAGTGAATAAATTATAAAACATAATCTTCATTATATCTTATATCTGATATGAATTAACTGAGAGAAATAGAGGAAGAGAGATGCGGCGCCAACATTAATAGAATGGAAAAAGGGAATTGACAAGTTAAGTTCTATTACAAAGGTAAATTAAACCTTTTATTGAATTATTATTATTTTATTTTTTGCCGAGCATATAGGTTACCATGAGTAGGATCTGTTTGGATTTTTTTTATGTAAGATATATTAGATCAGTATAATTGAAGAAAGAGTCTAACCTTGAATTCCGAGCACCTATATATGATTTTATACTTTTCCACCAAACCTTATTATTATTGTTGTTTGAATTCCAAATAGTTCAGTAGTGTGTGTTTATATATTTCACCAAAATATTACTGCAGTGGATCATAAAGTAATGATATGGTTGGTCTATTATATTTAAAATTTTAAAAATGTGTATAATAATAATAATAATAATAATAATAATAAAAATAATAATAAATGTAAATAATAGTAAATTAATCTTGATGTTTAGAATATTATAAAATTGAAGGATTATTGGATTTAAGATTAAAACTTAACTAAGAGGTTAAATTAATTATTAAATTATTCTCTTGATTAGTTGGATGAAGGAGTTTAATGAAGTATATTGGGATTATAATTTTGGATATTACATTGCTTAATCCAGTGCGGATTAAGTACTCTTTTCAAATGACATTCTTGTTAAATTTAATTTGTTCGTTTTGTTCCTTATTTCAAATTTCATTATTCTTTCACATAATTGTTTCTTGTGAAATTCATATAATAGTTTCATTTTAGAGTTGATATATATATGACTCGTATGTGTTCTCTTTGAATTAGGTTATCATGATTACTACTTATTTTTTTGATAATTGTAGAAGCGGTATATGTTACTACCTTCTTTTGGAGACCTTGTGACTATATTTTGATTTGGTTCAACATGTACATATAGAACCCTTTTGTTGGTATTATGTCGCATGTGTTGTGACATGATATTTTGTTAGAATATACCGTCGGGTATTGTAAGACCCCGAATTTTATGAAATAAAAGTATTCAATTTTCTTATAATAACTATTCAGTAAATGGTTAATTTGATAAAAGTTTAAAGTTAAGGGTGAGATCTGAAATTTTTAAAATACGCAAGTGGTTATAAAATATTCAATTGTCGGGGAATATTCGTTTGGTCGTGAAATATTCTTTTTGTCGGGGAATATTAAGTAAGGCGGTATGACCATTTGTGGGCCCCATAAAGAATAAGCGCCGGATGAAGAAAGCGACAAAAAATGAGTTTTATAAATAACGACGTAGTTATTACTGAATTAACAACATTGGAATTCGGTGGTTAAAATACTGATGTCTGGCGTGTTTTGAGTAGTAGCGCACGGTTTTACATTATTTTTGAATTATTGATCCTTACGTAAGAAGGCACTACTCAATAATTGTTACAGTAATTACTATTCAATATTTTATTTTATTGATTCAATAATTGCTGCGTTGATATTTTATATTATTGTTGCTTAATAATTGTCACTGCACATCATCTCCATTATCAGATCAATAATTCGTATTATTTGGAATAATATTATTAGATAGCATTATTGGCAATGTCTAGAAAGTTTACATCGAGGAGAAGTTTGGTCACCTAATTGCTTGGCGATGAGGAGAAATCCTTATCGGAAAGCCCCTCTTTCCAGGAAGCTGCACTGGTTGTCGATATTGTGATTACGTAATATTATTTGTGAATAATTAATTATTGATTTATATGATAAGGAAATATTTATTTTATGTGGATATAAATGATGAATATATTTATTTTTATGTGGATAAAAATGAAGGAATTAATGCTGAGGTGATTTATCAGTATTTTGTCGGTGTGGAGGTAATAAAAATCATCCGTTTGTGGATTTCGGATATTTTTGGTTTAAAATTTGGAAAAAACTCAAAGCTACAAAGTTGTAGAGAATTCGATTTCAGGTAGAATGGACATAAAATTCGTATTTTTCTGATAAACGGTATATTTTCTATGAATTATTGAAGTTTCGGAAAATAAAATGATTTTTATTAATTTATGGGTGGGACCCACTTTTACTTTTCAAACCATGTGCTGAATTGATTTCAATGTTGGTTGCTCAGATTTTTCAACAAGAGTGGGCGTGGAATGAGGAAGAAGATATATTAATATTTTATTAATTTAGTCTCATTTGGCGTTCTAGTATTTTCCTATAAATAGGTGCTTAAGTTAGAATTAAAAATCACACCAGAAACAAGTTTTCTTTCTCTCTATATTATCAAGCATATTTTTGAGAGTATTTAGATACTTTGAGAGTTGATATTTAGTAGAAGTTTTCTTGGTTTTTCATCGATATTCGATCGGAAATCTTGCTCTTTTGAGGTAAAGGATTTTAAGGGTTATTATGTTTTTCAGTTGGTACTTCTTCCGTCCTTCAGAAAATTCTGGAAAATTTTGAAATGATATTTTGATGAGTTTTATTGATTGTGTCCAAAAATGGCGATTTTTGGATGTATAGATTAAGAGTTATGCATTTTACGGGAAAAAACTTTTTTAAAAGTAACCGCTTATAACTCCTTGTGGTTAACTCCAAAATTGTTGAAATTTTTATTGGAAGTATATCTATATAATATTAGTATACTCTGTGAATTTCGGAATTTTTGAATAAAAGTACAATTTATGATAAATGTCTAAATATTCGGCGGTTTTGGCTATATGAAAAATAGTAAATAAATTTTAAAAATTCTGAGAAAAATATATGTTCAATATAGGACTATATTCTGCTAAATCCCAGAAAAGAAATATTTTTGGAACTGATTTGGTATTTTTCATAAAAATGGTCTAGTTGTGAGTAAAAGAATTAAATATGTTATGTGAAGTAAGAAAATTGGAAAATATGATTTTATGGCTTTAGAATCATACATGAGTTATATGCAGATTTTTGATGAGGGTTTTGGTTATTGGTGATGAAATCTTATGAGTTTGGCATTTTAGAATGATTAAATGCATTATTTAGTAAAGTGTAAACAATTAAAATAAATTGTTTATAAGTTAAGAAATGTTATTTTAATATCATTATACCGAAATATTGGTATGAATTTTATTATGGAATTTCTACCTTTTTGTGTCGGGTTTACTATTCATGAGTTACTATTTATGAGTTACTATTCACGAGTTACTATTCACGAATTTACTATTTATGGGTTACTATTCACGAGTTACTATTCATGACAAAACTGGTTTCTTTTTCTAACCAAATTATAGTTGAATTATGAATATTACTCTTGAGATTAAAATTATATGTTGATCATATTATTTTTATTATCATATATAACATTTTTATAACCCTAATGATGATATTTTTCTTTGACTTGAGTGTAAAGATGGGTAGATTTTTGGTATGATCATTGACTATGGGTTTCTCTTTGGCGATAGTACAAAGTTGAATTGTTGGTAGTATGATCATGACCATTGAATTTATAATTGAATATCTTTAGCTTAAGTGCAAAGGTGAAATGATCAACATGGTTATAATTGTTTATATAAATTACGAAATGATTATATATTTCTTTGAGATATTAATATATTTGACTTTGTAGTGCAAATATGAGCTGTTGATGAATATATTTGTAGTGAAAAGATGAATTATTTATATATATATTTGGCTAGTAGTGCAAAGATGACTGTTGTTGAATATCTTTGGCACATAGTGCAAAGATGGTGCATTGATGAATATCTTTGGCCCGTAGTAGTAAAAAGATGAAATTGTTAGTATGATTATAAGCGAGGCTGTGATTTGGTATAACCATGATCTTTGATGTTTTGAGGAAAAGACACGTGATGAAAATTATCTTTGTCCTGGATGCGAAGAAAAATTTAGAATCACAATTATGATTGTGAGTTATTCATATGATTTTGGACCAGAACTGTTGATTGATGTTACAGGGATAAAACATTGTTGGTGGATTTTTAATGTGGAGAAGATAATAGACTTTATGGTCTATTTAACTCTTCTAATGGATTGCTCATTCATTGCAACTATGGTTGAAATTTTTATCATCTACCATATGTTCTAAATCTACGATTTATTATTGATGAAGGCTATTGATAATTTAATTATCTCGTAGTCGTGATATTCTTCTTTGGGCTAGTTGTGCTCACCCTTACATTTCACAATTCCTTTCAGGTAATAAGAGTGTAGCTGGGTCGAGCGGGGGTAACAGGAGAATAGAACGGTGGTCATCATTTAGTAGTTATATTTGGTGAATCAACTAGGGTGAGGGGAACCCAACGTTGGAAGGGTGTTTTGCCACTATCATACAAGATGTCTAATGACTTACAACCTCGTGTCATCATAAAGACGGGGTTGTGCTCATCCATTTTACGAGTATATATTCTGAGCACTACCTATATAATCTTGGTGTTTGTTTGAAGTATAATTCTCATTTAGAGGCAGTGGAGATAACGATATGTCAAGAGAAGACTCACCATTGGGAAGAATATGATAGTAATCTTTCTTTTTTTTCTTTGGGGTCTATTAGGTCAACCAAGGATAATTTTGTGGCCATATGATATCTATCATAACCTGAACACATGGCCTCCCATATACGAAGGTTTTCTTGAGCACTTCCCAAAGATTCTAATTTCTAAAAGCAGGTTTTGACTATACCTTTATGTAAGGTGTCATTGTGACGTGTTATCCAAGGTTGGGATGAGTGTCACGGTTGGTATATATTTGTATGTATCAAAACTCACATGACATATGTGTTGTTAATTAAGTTTTAGTTATTTTACGTACCATGTATTTGGCGACTCGAGAATGGGTTGGATGGAATGGACCTATTTTGGGGTTGTCACATTTGGTATCGAGCTATAAGTAAAAGCCCCGAGCCTCTTCTTTGGTGACTTCTGTTGATGGGGATGCACCGAAGCCGGACTCTCGTAGGGGACGCCATTTTGCGATGGCAAGTCGATAGGTACAAATGTAAGTCTTGACACAAGTTGGTGTCTGAGTCACATTTGGTATCGAGCTTAGGGATATGGTCTCTGGCGGAGATCGGGAATATAACTAGAAGGGGAGAGATGAGTAAATTCTTCGCTAGTTTGTCTACCTAAGCTTATTTGTTGGTTAGTCATAATATCGGGATATTATGTGATATGTTAATTTGTTTAAATTAACCCTTGTTTTATAAGCGTATTTGAGAATGGGCTGTTTGAGAATGTTAACAATGGAGTGAATGAGACCGTGGGGATACCTCTAATCACCAACCGGGATAATGTGATATCAAAGTGAAGAAGAATTAGAGAAATCCGTGTGGTGAGTGAAGAATTGATAGTTGACTTTTGAGATGGTCGCATGAGGTAACGGTGAGAGTGAGGAAGAAGAGGAAGAAGAGGTACCTGAGGAGAATTTATTAGAGGTATTATATGATCAAAATGTAGAATTGCAAAATCGTATTCATGAGTTAGAAGAGTAGAAATTTGAAGAAGCGGCGATGCCATGCGTGGAGCAAAAGGATGCAACAATTCAAGCTTGTGTTTCCCGATATGTGATGCTTGAATAAGTAGTCTTTGGCAAAGTATAAGATGATAAAGATGGGATGCGGTGAAAGAAGAAAAAGTTGAGCGAGTGAGAATAAGTGATGCATGGCAAAAGCCGCACGACACGCGTGGATATTGTGGAAATAGATGTCCGATCTAAGAAGGCTAAAATAGATGATATGAATTTCTCTTTTGGAAAGCAATTGGGAGAACCCAACATCGAAGTTTTGAATTACCACATGCAGTAGTGGTCAACTGAATTCGATATGGATCGAAGATTGATGATTGAGATCATGAATCGAGAGTCTGACGAGGCGATTGAGGGAGGAATATGCCTATAGAAAAGTATATTCAACGGTAGTGATGACTCAAAAATCTTGCCCAGGAGAAGTCAAAGCCAAGAGTAGTTCGAGGATAGCGGTTGTCATGACTTCCCAACAAGTGAGAAACCCAAATGAAGTTATCACGGGAGATGAGCAACGGAGAAATCATGATGACGGGAAATAAAATCGAAATGAAAGCAAGGTATTCTCAATTTTTCAAAATACAGTCACGTAAATTTGGGACGAAATTTTCAAAAAAGGGAGATTGTAAGACCCCGAATTTTATGAAATAAAAGTATTCAATTTTTCTTATAATAACTATTCAGTAAATGGTTAAATTGATAAAAGTTTAAAGTTAAGGATGAGATATGAACTTTTTAAAATACGTAAGTGGTTAAAAAATATTCAATTGTCGGGGAATATTCGTTTAGTCGTGGAATATATTTTTTTGTGGGGAATATTAAATGCGGCCAGTAGCGACCATTTGTGGGCCCATAATGAATAAGCTGTCGGATGAAGAAAAGCGATAAAAATTGAGTTTTTATAAATACTTGGCGTAGTTGTTACTGTTAACAATTGTTGGAATACCCCGGTGGTTAAAATACTGATGTCTGGCGTGTTTGCGAGTAGCACGGTTTTAAAGATATTTTTGAATTATTGATCCTTACGTAAGAAGGCACTACTCAATAATTATTACAGTAATTACTGTTCAATATTTTATTTTATTAATTCAATAATTGCTGCGTTGATATTTTATATTATTGTTGCTTAATAATTGTCACTGCACATCATCTCCATTATCAGATCAATAATTCATATTATTTGGAATAATATTATTAGATAGCATTATTGGCAATGTCTATAAAGTTTTGTCAAGGAGAGGTTTGGTCACCTAATTGCGCGCCAGTGAGGAGAAATCCTTATCGGAAAGCCCCCTCTTTCCTGGGAACTATCTGGTTGTCATTATTGTGATCCTGTAATATTATTTGTGAATAATTAATTATTGATTTATATGATAAGGAAATATTTATTTTATGTGGATATAAATGATGGATATATTTATTTTTATGTGGATAAAAATGAAGGAATTAATGCTGAGGTGTTTTATCAGTATTTTATCGGTGTGGAGGTATTAAAAATCATCCGTTTGTGAATTTTGGATATTTTTGGTTTGGAATTTGGAAAAAACTCAAGCTACAAAGTTTTAGAGAATTCGATTTCAGGCAGAATGGACATAAAATTTGTATTTTTCTGATAAACGGTCTATTTTCTATGAATTGTTGAAGTTTCGGAAAATAAAATGATTTTTATTAATTTATGGGTGGGACCCACTTTTACTTTTCAAACCATGTGCTGAATTGATTTCAATGTTGGTTGCTCAGATTTTTCAGCAAGAGTGGGCATGGAATGAGGAAGAAGATATATTAATATTTTATTAATTTAGTCTCCTTTGGCGTTCTAGCATTTTCCTATAAATAGGTGCTTAATTTAGAATTGAAAATCACACCAGAAACAAGTTTTCTTTCTCTCTATAATATCAAGCATATTTTTGAGAGTATTTAGATACTTTGAGAGTTGCTATTTAGTAGAAGTTTCCTTCGGTTTTTCATCCGATATTCCAGTCAGAAGTACTGCTCTTTTGAGGTAAGAGATTTTAAGGGTTATTATGTTTTTCAGTTCATACTTCTTCCGTCCTTCAAAAAATTCTGGAAAAATTTGAAATGATATTTTGATGAGTTTTATTGATTGTGTCCAAAAATGGCGATTTTTGGATGTATAGATTAAGAGTTATGAATTTTACAGGAAAAGACTATTTTAAAAATAACCGCTTATAACTCATTGTGGTTAACTCCAAAGTTGATGAAATTGTGATTGGAAGTATATCTATATAATATCAGTATACTCTGTGAATTTTGGAATTTTTGAATAAAAGTAAAATTTATGATAAATGTCTAAATATTCGGCGGGTTTTTGGCCATATGAAAATAGTAAATGAATTTTTAAAAATTCGAGAAAAATATATGTTCAATATAGGACTATAGTCGCTAAATCCGAGTAAAAGAAATATTTTTGGGGCCGATTTGGTATTTTTCATAAAAATGGTCTAGTTATGAGTAAAAGAATTAAATATGTTATGTGAAGTAAAAAATTAGAAAATATGATTTTATGGCTTGAGAATCATACACATGAGTTATATGCTTGATTTTTTGATGAGGGTTTTGGTTATTGGTGATGAAATCTTATGAGTTTGGCATTTTAGAATGATTAAATGCATTATTTAGTAAGCGTAAACAATTAAAATAAATTGTTTATAAGTTTAAGAAATGTTATTTCAATATCATTATACCAAAATATTGGTATGAATTTTATTGTAGAATTTCTACTTTTTTGTGTCGGGTTTCTTTGTGGCGCCCCAAAATTAGGTATACATCACCCATCTTGGGTCGCCACTTACATGGTACGTAATTTAAATACAACTTATTAACATAAGCTGTAGTATACAATACGACATAAAGCTGTGAGTTTGAATACAAATATATCGTCACTAGATATTATACAAACTCAAACAAAAAGTCCTCATTACAGATTATTATCACACTATTTTACGAATAGTGAGGACTACTAATGCTATCTTCGTAACCATCACTCGTTTCCCAGACTCGTCCCGGCTATATTCTCATTTCTCAAGAGAACGGTGAAAGAAAGGGTGAGCTCAACTAGCCCGAGAAGAAATATTATGACTAAGATAATGCGAGAATAAATTATCAATAGTCTTCAACAATGTTAAAGCGATAAAATACAATAGACAACCGGTTTAAGCTGCGGTGGAATATGCAATCCATTAAAAGAGTCAAGTAGAAAATAAAGTCTACTATCTTTTAGGTTTTAAAGGTTTTCATCATTGTTATATATTTGAGACTCGACTTTAATAAATATTCCACATCATCGAATCACCTCGCACTACTACCGAGGATATTCTTTAGTATCACGACCACAATTATTCATGTACTACTGGGCCAAGAATATTTTTGTATTCATTAATGGTCATGATCATGCCAACAATCGTCCACCAATGCACTACGACCCTTTGAGGATTTTTATCACATCATTTGTAACATTACGGTCATGATTACACCGAATAGTCTCTCGGTCATAATCATACCAAGTCCATCTACATGCACTACTGTGCCGCGGATGACTTTCAACATAATATAAACATGAGGATGATGACAATGATATAAGAATTCAATAAAACAAGTTCAAGAATTATTTTATCCAGGAATTATTAACGTCCAAATTAGTAAAATTCAAGAATGATCGGAAGAATATTTCTATGAAAGATATCTTTGGATGAAACGCAAATATCAAGGATATTCTACTAATTTCATGGAGTATAGAAGTCAAAGTTTGAACCAACTGGGTATAATAAAGAATGGAATAACAAAAGAAATCACCATGCATGCGGTGCAGCGACAGATGGAGTTATTCAACAGAATAATAATAACGGAACCGAGTCGGGGTGAAATTCACACAAGCGGGATGTTCCAACAGAATAATAAAGATGGAACTGGATCCGGTGTAAAACACACGAGATAGGATATTCAATGAGAATGATAAAAGCGGAAACCGGTCAAGGTGTAAAACACATGAGCAGGATGTTCCAGCAGATGTAATAATAATAAAGAGCGACGGTTAACCAGTGTAAAACACTGTGAATAGGATGTTCCAGCAGAGAATAATAATAAAAGGCGGAACCGGTCGGTGTAAAACACACAGACAGGATGTTCAAATGAGAATAATAGAAGAATGTCACCAAGTATAGGGTAAATGGCGTATCTGAGTTATTCCAGCAGAATAATAAGCAATGGAATAACAACAGTTCTCTTCATGAATAAGAAAGAATAACACCCCTTACTTTTGTTAGGAGATTGAATCTCTGCTGGCGAAGTGTAGTAACAAAATACTCTTCTTCTTCTCTCTTATTCTTTCTATACTTTCTCTCTATAGCTTAAATGAATTCGTGAAAATAATGAAGCCCTAGGCCTCTATTTATAGAAGATTTCTAGCTTAGCACACTGCTTAGTGTGAAAAGGCAAGTGCTTGACGACTAATGATGTGAAAAGAAAAGTGGTTTGGCCTTTCATGTAATGTGAAACGACAAGTGGTTCGGCCTTTTGTAATGTGAAACGACAAGTGGTTCGGACGTCGGTAAAGGTAATTACTATTAACGAAGGTAAATACTATTCACAAGGGGGTAATTACTATTGTGAAGAGACTCTTAAATGATGACATAGAGCCCCCCCATAAAATAATCAAACTTACCACAAATCATAACACATATTTAATCTTTCAACAATTATTAATCATTTATAACTTGTCGTCTCAATTATTGATTTAATACTATAACATATTATCTGATGATAATCTTGTGACAATAATTGAATCAATAATATAAGAGATATGATGCGCAATTCTTATCGTAGCAATAATTGAGCATAGGTGAGTGACTTCTCACGTAAGCATCAATAATCAATCACAGTGTGCTACTTGCAACCCAGCGTAGACATTTGTTTTTTTACCTTAGGGTAGTTCAACAGGTTTTAACGGTAACACCTCCTCGTAGTTATTTTTATAAAATATTTTTATCGTTTTCTCTCAATCCGACAACAATTACATTGTGGGGTCCACCAATGATTGAGTAGTTGTGCGAATATTCCTAAAAAGAATATTCCCAGACCAAACGAATATTTTATAACAACTTGCATACTTTGCAAAATTTATAAATATTACCCACAACTATAACATTATATCAAATTTATTCCATAATATTCAAAAATAATATTTATAGAAAAATTCATCTTTATTTATAAAAGTTGGGGTCTTACAACCTCCCTTCTTATGAAATTTCTCCCTCGAAATTAGGGTACGTACCTGGTATGTCGAAGAGGTAAGGATATCTTGATTTCATTTGATTCTAACTCCCAAGTCATTTCCTCAACATCGTGGTTCCTCCACAAAACTTTGACTTGAGGTATAACCTTGAGCGTAGAATATGTTTCTTCTTATCCAAGATTTGAGCAGGAACCTCTTCATACGTCAAATCTTCCGCTATTTCGTCCGGTTCTAACTCAATAATGTGATTCGGGTCTTTCACATATTTACGTAACATGGATATGTGAAAAACGTTATGAAACACGAGACATATTTGGCGGTAAAAGCGAGTCTATAGGCCACGGTTCCTACTCGATCGAGGATTAAAATGGACCGATGAATCGAGGATTAAGTTTTCTCTCTTTCCAAATCTTGTAACTCCTTTCCATGGAGCAACTTTTAACAACACATGATCTCCTATATCGAATTCCACGTCCTTTCGATGAAGATCAAGATAACTCTTTTATCGATTTTGTGAGGTTTTTATACGTTGTCGGATCGTTTGAATCTTTTCCGTAGTCATACGTACCAACTCCCGGCCCCAACAACGTTGCTTCACCCACCTCATCCCAAAGATATCTTTGAAAACGACACTTTCTTCCATACAACGCTCGAATGGAGCCATGCCGATACTTGCTTGATAAGCTTGTTGTTGTAGGAAAACTCCACCAATGGTAAGAACTTGTCCCAACTCCCTTGAAATCAAGGACACATAGTCTTAATAGATCTTCAAGAGTTTGAATAGTCCTCTCCATTCGTCCGTCCGTCTGCGAGGATGATATCTTGAGCTAAACCGTAAGTCTGTGCCCATAGCTTTTTGCAAACTAACCCAAAATCGTGAAGTGAATCTTGGGTCTCGATCGGAAACTATGGATCTTAGGCATACCATGCGATCTTACAATCTCATTTATGTACATACGAGCAAGGCGTTCAAGTGTATAAGTTTCAGTGTCGGTAAGAAATGAGCGGACTTGGTCAATCTATCAACAATGACCCAAATCGCATCAATGCCTTGAGAAACCTTAGGAAACCCGTAACGAAATCCATGGTAATGTGCTCCCACTTCCATTCTGGAATTTCAAGTGGTTGCAATGGACCTTTTGGTACTTGATGCTCCGCTTTAACTCGTTGACAAGTTAGACACCTTGAGATAAACAGCGCATTCTCTCTCTTCATATTGCTCCACCAAAATGTATGACGAATATCATGATACATTTTGGTACTCCCAGGATGGATTGCAAATGGTGTGTTGTGCGCCTCCATCATGATATTATACTTTAAATCGTGGTCGTTAGGAACACAAAGTCCGGAGTTGACTTGAAGTATTCCTTCTTCATCGATTCTTGCTTCCCAAGCGCATAGCACCTTCTTGCACTTTCTTCATGCATGCACCTCGTGTCAGTGCAGCGACTTTTAACTTTATCGATTAAAGTCGGTCTACTTCGTATACTTGCTATCATCACATGCGTCCACAGAGTCTTTAACTCTATCTCCATCCTTTGCAAGTCACACAAAATGGGCCTTTGCGTTGACAATATCGCACTCGATTTTGCATATGATTTTCTACTCAATGCGTCACCTACCACGTTCGCTTTTCGAGGATGGTATTGGATGGTATGATCATAATCTTTTTCAGATTCAAGCCAACGTCGTTGTCGCATGTTGAGTTCCTTTTGAGTGAAGAAATATTTGAGGCTTTTATGATCCAGTAAAGATCTCCACTTTCTCCCCATACAAGTAATGCCTCCAAATTTAAGTGTCAGAAAAGATAACAACATTTGCTAACTCTAGATCATGAGTAGGATAATTCCTCTCATATTCTTTGAGTTGTCATTGAGCATAAGCTATAACTTTTCCATGTTGCATAAGAACACATCCCAACCCTTTGCAGAAGCATCATCAGAGATGATAAATCCTCCGAGCCGGATGGTATTGTCGAGCAGTCTTTGAAATAAGTCTCCTCTTGAGTTCTTGAAAACTCTTCCCACATTCTTCGCTCCAACCGAACTTTGTATCTTTCCGAGTCGGTGAGTCGATGGAGTAGCGATTCGAGAAAATCCTTCCACGAATCTCCAATAATAACCAAATACTAACCGAGAAATCTACGTACTTGATCCATCGATTTAGGTTGTTCCCGACTTTGGATAGCTTCAATCTTTCTTTGGTCAACGGATATTCCATAACTTGATACCACGTGCCCAAGGAATGCTACTTCTTCAAGCCGTAACTCACATTTCTTCAACTTGGCATAAAGCTTATATTCACGAAGCTTTTGGAGTGTCGACCTCAAGTGTTGCTCATGATCTTCACGACTTTTGGAATAAATAAGGATGTCATCAATAAAGCGACCACAAAGTGATCTAAATATTCCTTGAATACTCGGTTCATCATATCCATGAAGGCGGCGGAGCATTAGTCAATCCAAAGGACATGACTAGGAATTCATAATGCCCGTCATCGGAGTTACGGCCGTCTTTGGAATGTCGGTGGTTCTAATCTTCAATTGGTGATATCCGGAACGAAGATCAATCTTTGAAAAGAATTTGGCTCCTTGCAATCGGGTCAAACAGGTCATCAATACGTGGCAATGGATACCTATTTTTGATGGTGACATGATTCAACTCCGATAATCAATACAAAGTCGCATACTCCCATCTTTCTTCTTCAAGAATAGAACAAGAGCACCCCAAGGAGAAGTACTAGGATGAATAAAGCCAATGTCTAACAATTCTGCGGTTGGGTCTTTAACTCACGAAGTTCAATAGAGCCATTCGATATGGGGCTTTGGAAATAGGTTTTTCATAGGGTTCAAGGTCGATACAAAATTCAATTTCACGCTACGGGGGGTAGGCCGGGGAAGTTCTTGGGAATACGTCAGAAATTTATTAACAATAGAAATATCGTTCAAAACCGGCGTATTTTTGTTTAAATCGTGACATGAGCTAAGAAAGCTTGACATCCGTTTTTCAATAAACGAATAGATTTATGGCTTGAGATGACCGTGATTGATTTTAATGGTTTTGGTCGTTTGAATTAGCATAATAGGTTGATTAGGAATATGAAAGCTAACAACCTTACGAAAACAATCAATTTTTTCATGATAAGTAGTTAACCAATCAATCCCTAGAATCACGTCAAATGCAAGTATTTTTAATGAAATAAGATCGACGAAGTAATGTGAGGGTACCGATTTGAACCAAACAAGACTTATAAGCAAAGTGGATGTAATGAAGGTTTCTCTCAAGCGGAGTTTCCACAGATAAGTCAAAGTCTAATTTCTCCGAGTCAAATTTAATCGATGAGCGCAGAGTAGGAGAAATAAAAGAATGGGTAGAAGCGGTATCAAATAAAGTATAGACTTCATTAGAGTTTATGATAAGCTTACCCGTGATGACCTCATTCGATTCCTTGCTCTTTGGGGAGGTCACAACAAACGCTCTCCCTTGCATTCTGGGTTTTGAATTTTTTTGGGATGGCCTTTGGTGCCTCCATCCTATTGAATTTGTCTTGAGAAAACGACAAAATCGAGCTAAGTGACCTTCTCTTCCATAATCATAACATGCTTTTGGACGGCATGACGCAGATTTGATCGATGTGTCCATCTCCTCCGCATTTGAAGCATATGATAGGTGGTCTTTCTCCTTCCTTAACAATGGGTCTTTGGTCTTCGACGTCTTTCCATCATTGTTGAATCTCCTTTTCTTGAAATGTCCATTCTTATTGTTTTGGCTTGATTACCACCGAAGTGGTTACCATATCGGCTGTTGATTCCCTCCACGCTTGTTGTCACCACTTCGATGACTACTACATTTGGTATTATAATTTTGCCTTACCGCTCTCCTTTAGTTGCGTTGACTCATTATCGCGCTCCACTAAGCGAGCCCTATTTACAACATCCGAATACAAACACGGTTTATGAGAAATAAGATGTTGACCTATCTCTCGCTTCAAACCTCTTAAAAACATTCGCGTCATTCTCTCTTCATTATCCACCAAGTGGGACGATAAACCGTGATAACTCCACAAATTTTGCCTCGTATTGCGACACGGTCATATTGTTTTGTTCCAACTTGATAAACTCCACCTCCTTCATGTATGGCGAATACTTTTCGGAAAGTATTTGTCGTTGAACGACTCTGGAACTTCTCCCAAGATATCTTCAAGACAACGAAGTTGAGTACGTTTTACCGATTCCCACCAAGATGTCTGCCTCTCTCGTATGACATATAAAGGCTGCAAAGGAACCTTTTGCTTCTCGGAGCATCCCAAGACATCAAATATCTTGGTAATCTGCTTTATCCATGCTTCTTAGCGAAGTGGTTTTGGCTCACCCTTAAACTCCGGTGGTCGGCTCCTTGAATTGTTTAACGGTGACCGCTCCGAGAGTTTTCCGTGTTTCCACCCACGTTTTGGATAGGAGTCGCTCTCTTTGCACATTGCAGATAAATTGCATAAAGCCTCTCGAACATTTGATCATTCATCATTTGGTCGTGTTGTTGTTTTTTATGAGGATTGTCACCTTCGATGCATATTATCCACGATTATTGATATGTGGTGAATCAATGATCGCCTGCGCTCCATTGCTATTCTCAACATTCTCAGATGTCATTTTCAGATACTGCCACAAAACAAAAGGTTAATTGACATGTAACAAATTATCCCTATCTTCTGACCAACCAATAAAATAGCACATAAACTTAGGTAGGTCATACTAGCGAAGGTATTCCCCGTCTCTCCCCTCCTAGTACTATTCTCACATCTTAGCCAGGGATCATATCCCTATGCTCTGATACCAACTGTGACGCCCCCAAAATTAGGTATACATCACCCATCTTGGGTCGCCACTTACATGGTACAGAATTTAAATACAACTTATTAACATAACTGTCGTGTACAATACGACATAAACTGTGAGTTTAAATACAAATATAGTCTACTAGATATTATACAAACTCAAAAAAAAGTCCTCATTACAGTTATTATCACACTATTTTACGTAATAGTGAGGACTACTAATGCTATCTTCGTAACCATCACTCGTTTCCCACTCGTCCCGGCTATATTCTCATTTCAAGAGAACAAGTGAAAGAAAAAAGGTGAGCTCAACTAGCCCAAGAAGAAATATTATGACTAAGATAATGCGAGAATAAATTATCAATAGTCTTCAACAATGTTAAAGCGATAAAATACAATAGAACAACCGGTTTAAGCTGCATGAATACGCAATCCATTAAAAGAGTCAAGTAGAAAATAAAGTCTACTATCTTTTAGGTTTTAAAAGGTTTTTCATCATCATTTATATATTTGAGACTCGACTTTAATAAATATTCCACATCATCGAATCACCCCGCACTACTACCAAGGATATTCTTTAGTATCACGACCACAATTATTCATGCACTACGGGCCAAGAATATTTTTGTATTCATTAATGGTCATGATCATGCCAACAATCGCCCACCAATGCACTACTGACCATCGAGGATTTTTATCACATCATTTGTAACATTACTACCATGATTACACCAAATAGTCTCTGGTCATAATCATACCAAGTCCATCTATGCACTATGTGCCACGAGATGACTTTCAACATAATATAAACATGAGGATGATGACAATGATATAAGAATTCAATAAAACAAGTTCAAGAATTATTTTATCCGGGAATTATTAACGTCCAAATTAGTAAAATTCAAGAATGATCGGAAGAATATTTCCATGAAAAGATCTTTGGATGAAACGCAAATATCAAGGATATTCTACTAATTTCATGGAGTATGAAGTCAAAGTTTTAACCAATGGGTATAATAAAGAATGGAATAACAAAAGAAATCACCATGCATGCGGTACTGCAGCCAGACGAGTTATTCCAATGTAGAATAATAATAATAACGGAACCGGTCGGTGAAATTCACACGCAAGCGGGATGTTCCAATGTAATAATAAAGATGGAACCGGATCCGGTGTAAAACACACATGATAGAATATTCCAACAGAATGATAAAAGGCGGAACCAGGTCGGTGTAAAACACATGACGAGGATGTTCCAACAGAATAATAATAAAGACGGAACCAGGTCCGGTGTAAAACACACAGACAGGATGTTCCAACAGAATAATAATAAAGACGGAACCAGGTCCGGTGTAAAACACACAGACAGGATGTTCCAACAGAATAATAGAAGAATGTCACCAAGTATAGGGTAAACCGCGTATACAGGTTATTCCAACAGAATAATAAGCAATGGAATAACAACAGTTCTCTTCATGAATAAGAAAGAATAACACCCCTTACTTTTGGTAGGAGATTGAATCTTTGCTGGCGCAGTAGTAGTAACAAAATACTCTTCTTCTTTCTCTCTTATTCTTTCTATACTTTCTCTCTCTATAGCTTGAATGAATTCGTGAAAAATAATGAAGCCCTAGGCCTCTATTTATAGAAGATTTCTAGCTTAGCACCTGCCGTGTGAAAAGGCAAGTGGCTTGACGACTAATGATGTGAAAAGAAAAGTGGTTTGGCGCTTTTGTAATGTGAAACGACAAGTGGTTCGGCCTTTGTAATGTGAAACGACAAGTGGTTCGACGTCTGGTAAAGGTAATTACTATTAACGAAGGTAAATACTATTCACAAGGGTAATTACTATTGACGAAGGGACTCTTAAATGATGACATATGAGCCCCCCCATAAAATAATCAAACTTACCACAAATCATAACACATATTTAATCTTTCAACAATTATTAATCATTTATAACTTGTCGTCTCAATTATTGATTTAATACTATAACATATTATATGATGATCTTGTGACAATAATTGAATCAATAATATAAGAGATATGATCACGCAAAGAATTATTGTAGTAATAATTGAGCATAGTTGAGTGACTTCTCACGTAAGCATCAATAATCAATAGTGTGCTCTTATGCGACCACGCGTAGACATCGTATTTTTTACCATACGGGTAGTTCAGCGGTTTTAACTTGGTAACACCTCCGTAGTTATTTTTATAAAATATTTTTGTCGTTTTCTCAATCAAATAATAATTACATTGTAGGGGTCCACCAATGATTGAGCCATTATGCGAATATTCCTAAAAAGAATATTCCCAGACCAAACGAATATTTTATAACAACTTGCATACTTTGCAAAATTTATAAATATTACCCACAACTATAACATTATATCAAATTTATTCCATAATATTCAAAAATAATATTTATAGAAAAATTCATCTTTATTTATAAAAGTTGGGGTCTTACATTTACTATTCATGAGTTACTATTCATGAGTTACTATTCACGAATTTACTATTCATGAGTTACTATTCACGAGTTACTATTCATGACAAAATTGGTTTCTTTTTCTAACCAAATTATAGTTGAATTATGAATATTACTCTTGAGATTAAAATTATATGTTGATCATATTATTTTTATTATCATATATAACATTTTTATATCCCTAATGATGATATTTTTCTTTGACTTGAGTGTAAAGATGGGTAGATTTTTGGTATGATCATGACTATGGGTTCTCTTTGGCCAGTAGTGCAAAGTTGAATTGTTGACTGGTATGATCATGACCATTGAATTTATAAGTGAATATCTTTAGCTTAAGTGCAAAGGTGAAATGATCAACATGGTTATAATTGTTTATATAAAATTTGAAATGATTATATATTTCTTTGAGATATTAATATATTTGACCTGTAGTGCAAATATGAACTGTTGATGAATATATTTGGTCTGTAGTGCAAATATGAACTGTTGAGGAATATATTTGGCCTGTTGTGCAAAGATGAATTGTTGATGAATATCTTTGGCCCGTAGTGCAAAAGATGACCTATTGTTGAATATCTTTGGCTGTAGTGTGCGGATGGTCTGTTGATGAATATCTTTGGCCCGTAGTGCAAAGATGAAATTATTTGTATGATTATAAGCGAGGCGTGATTTGGTATAACCATGATCTTTGATGTTTCAGGAAAAGACATGTGATGAAAATTATCTTAAATCACGGATGCTAAGAGAAATTTAGAATCACAATTATGATTATGAATTATTCATATGATTGTGGACCAGAACTGTTGATTGATGTTACAGGGATAAAACATTGTTGGTGAATTTTTAATGTGGAGTAGATAATAGACTTTATAGTCTATTTAACTCTTCTAATGGATTGCTCGTTCCGCTACAACTATGGTTGAAATTTTTATCATCTACCATATGTTCTAAATCTCTGATTTATTATTGATGAATGCTATTGATAATTTAATTATCTTTAGTCATGAAATTCTTTACTGGGCTAGTTGTGCTCACCCTTCTGTTTCACAATTCCTTTCAGGTAATAAGAGTGTAGCTGGGTCGAGCGGGGGTAACAGGGGAATAGAATGGTGGTCATCATTTAGTAGTTATATTTGGTGAATCAACTAGGGTGAGGCGAACCCAACGTTGGAAGGGTGTTTTGCCACTATCATACAAGATGTCTAATGACATACAACCTCGTGTCATCATAAGACAAGGTTGTGCTCATCCACTTGCTGAGTATATTTACGAGCACTACCTATATAATCTTGGTGTTTGTTTGAAGTATAATTCTCATTTAGAGACAGTGGAGATAATGATATGTCAAGAGAAGACTCACCATTGGGAAGAATATGATAGTAATCTTCTCGTTTTTCTTTGGGGTCTATTGGGTCAACCAAGGATAATTTTGTGGCCATATGATATCTATCATAACCTAGACGCATGGCCTCCCATGTACGAAGGTTTCCTTGAGCACTTCCCAAAGATTCTAATTTCTAAAATAGTTTTTGACTATACTTTTATGTAAGGTGTCACTGTGACGTGCTATCCAAGGTTGGGATGAGTGTCACAGTTGGTATATATTTGTATCCAAACTCACAACATATGTGTTGTTGTATTTTGCATGACAATTGTTGTAATAAAGTTGTAGTTATTTTATGTACCATATATTTGGTGACTCAGAATGGGTTGGATGGAATGGACCTATTTTGGGGTTGTCACAGGTATACCTGAGCTATAACTACCTGTGGGGGTACCACAGACATGTCGTCTTGGCACGAGAGGCATGACACTTTCCGTGGTGGTGTGATTAGTCCATGGCGTCTCCGTTTTGGGCTCCGGAGGAAGTGGGCCATTTGGTGTTTTGTTGTGGGAGGCGTATGGGTTAACCCTAGTTTTTTGTTCTGCGAATTTGTGATGTTGTGTCAAACAAACTTATCCGATTTGCATACATTTGGATTCGCGGTCTAATGTGTGATTTGCCTGTGTGGCATTATTTGATTTGCCTGTATGGCATTATTTTGACTTGCCTGTGTGGCATTACTTTAACTTGCCTGTGTGGCAAGATATATTTTGAGCTCAATCGTTATAAAATAACCCCAGCCATTTGTTTCAGCCTATTATTTTATTGTATTAGTTTTATTTGTTTCTGTTCAGTTTAATTCATTGAGTTAGTTACTTCGGTTCGTTATTTCTTTATTCGTCTATTGGTTTCGTCAATTCTGTTGATTCAGCTATATTTCTTTCAGATCTTTGGAGATTATATTTTCGTCAGTATTTACACATTAGGCTTTGTTCAGTATTTTGTCTCAGTTATTTAGAATTTCAGGTTGTATATCTTTTGTATCTTTATATCCGTCTTTGGGCATTTGGCTCATCTTTGTGTTTTTCTCGGCGAGTGTTTCAGGGGGTGATTCGAGGTGGCTAGTGTGATGAGAGTGTTGCCTTTGACCATCTAGGTTGTTTCGATATTTGGTTTTGATTATTCTGACTCTATTTGGAGAATTGTATTTAGTACTTCATTGATGGGTATCACTATTAATATTTTGAAGTTATTAGTGCTCTGTTTACTTATTTTGAGGTTTCTTGTGCTTTGCACATGACCTCCCTTTCCTTTTCGGGAAGGGGGTGTTACAGAGATGGTATCAGAGCTTAGGTTCTTTCTTGTAGAAAACCTAATTAGGTTTAACCTGTGAGTTATGGGTAATCACTAGGTAGACGTAGGAGTTTGATTTGAATTTGTTCTCTGTTTGGTTGGTCTTGATTTTGACCAAATGTTTTTAGCTCTTTGAGTTGTAGTTGATTTAAGAAAGGCGAGATAATTTGTTAAGATTATTATTGTTATGCGTTGGAGCAATAATATTAGTTAAGGATTATGATTGGATCATTAAGGAGAATAATGTCATATTTTGTTCAGTTAAGAAATGATTATACGATTATGATATGAGTATTTGTATCAGCGAATTTTGATATTGGAGAATTATTTGTTAGAGTTATTTCAGGTAATTACAAATTATTATGATTTTGGAATTGAGGATTTGATTTAGGTTAGATTCGATTTTTGTTAAGTTGTGAATAATTTGGCGTATGTGAATCGGTGAGATAATATGATAAAGTGAAAACTATTAAGCACTGAGAGGATCATTTGTAATTTTGAGTTGTTGTAGATATTCGAGGTAATTAGATTAATCTTTTGGAGTAAATGAATTTTGTGATTATTTCCTAGTAGAATATTGGAGTTATCTTATATGAAGTTTTGAGTGATAGTATGAGGAGATCTTGGAATTTGTTGGGTTAAGATTTGCATTAAAAGAATGATTGATTCATTAAATGATTAGATATATATAATAAGTGATGAATCCAATATATTTTAAGAGATTTTGAAAGATATAGTTTGCTTATTCAGATAATAGGATATATGATTTGGAGTTTGGTATGCTGATGAAGAGATCTTAGCAGTAGTATATTTTTTGTGTTATATTATTTGAGAACTAATTTGATTTGAGGTTATGATATTTTGGAACTCATAAGGACTTAGGAGGGTTGGTGATATAATTTGTAAAGTTGTTCATTTATCCAGATGTCATTGAAGTTTTTGCATGAATTTATGTAAAATAAATAAATAAAAATAATTTTTTTAAATCTTTGTCATGTGTGAAACATTAACGTTTTACGAATTAAAAATAATTTTAAATATTTTGGGTATTGAATCGTATTTGGATGAAGAGAAATTTTGTGATTTTGAATGATGTTTCAGAAGAGTACGTTTACAAGAATTAAACTCAAAAGATATTAGCGACTACGCACCAACAAGTGGATCATATATGTGATCTAATTTGATGCAACGCGAAGAACCTTACCAAGGCTTGTACGCAGTGGTTTAATATCTTTACAAATACATTGATAATTACGTGGACCGATGACTTATCCGCGTTAATCGTTACAAATGGCGGCGCTACGTCGTAACTAAAAAAATAAAAAAAAAATTAGCTTATTTGAATTCTGATGACGAAATTATTTTTAAGGGGTGAAAAATGTAATAACCCATATTTTTAAAATAAAATATTAATTAATTTTATTTTATACAATTGTATTCAAATTGCCAAATGTGACGCCCCCAAAATTAGATATACATCACCCATTCTGAGTGGCCAGATACATGGTACAAAATTCAAATACAACTTCATTTATACAACTGTTGAGATGTTGTATAGAATAAGACCACAGTTAACTGTGAGTTTTAATACAAATGAATGTAACTCTCATGGTGCCTAGACCACAACCTTACAATGGTACTTTACATAAAAGTATAAAAAAGCTGTTTTAGAAATTAAAATCTTTGGAAAGTGCTCAAGGAAACCTTTATACATGGGAGGCCATGCGTCTAGGTTATAATAGATATCATATGGCCACAGAATTATCCTTGGTTGACCCAATAAACCCCAAAGAAAAACTAGAAGATTACTATCATCTTCTTTCCAATGGTGAGTCTTCTCTTGACATATAGCTATCTCCACTGTCTCCAAGTGAATATTATATTTCAAATAAACTCCAAGATCATATAGGTAGTGCCCGTAGATATACTCAGCAAGTGGATGCGCACAAACCACCTCTTATGATAACACGAGGTTGTATGTCATTAGACATCTTATATGATAGTGGCAAAACACCCTTCCAAAGTTGGGTTCGCCTCACCCTATTTGATTCACCAAATATAACTACTAAATTATGTATAGAATACAACACGCTTTTTTATACTATTTAGGGAGAACCTCCATAGCTAGAGACCATCGTTATATTCTCGTTATTATCCTCTCGACCCAAAGAACACTCTTATTACCGAAGGAATTGTAAGCGTAAAGGGTGAGCACAACTAGCCCAAAGAAAGAATATCATGACTAAAGATAATTAAATTATCAATAGCTTTCATCAATAATAAATCAGAGATTTAGAACATATGGTAGATGATAAAACTTTTCAACCATAGTTGCAGCGGAACGAGCAATCCATTAGAAGAGTCAAATAGACCATAGGTCTATTTTCTTCTCTATGTTAAAAGTCCACCAATAATATTTTATCCATGTAAAATAAATCAATAGTTCTTGTCCACAATCATATGAATAACTCATCATCATAATTGTGCTTCTAAATTCCTCTTCGCAACCAGGACGAAGATAATTTTTATCACCTATCTTCACCTGAAACATAAAAAATCATGGTTATACCAAATCAGAATTCCTGCTCATAATCATAGTAATAAATTCATCTTTGCACTATGGCCAAAGATATTCATTAACAATTCATCTTTGCACTACATGCCAAAGACATACAACTGTATTTTAGAAGAGTCAAGTAGAGCATGATATCTACTATTTTCTATAAATTAAAAGTGTATAACCAATATTTTATCGCTGAGACTCAAGTTAATAAGTAATCCACATCATCGAATTATCCATGCACTACGACCAAGGATATTCGTTAGTATCACATCCATGAATTATCCATGTACTACGACCAAAGATATTCATTATTATCACATCCATGAATTAATATTTCATCACTGAGACTCAACTCAATAATTAATCCACATCATCGAATCATCCCTGCACTACAGGCCAAGGATATTCATCAGTATCACGACCACAAATTATCCATGCACTACGGGTCAAAGATAATCGTGTTTTCATCAACGGTCATGATCATGCCATAAAACAATTCATCTTTGCACCCTTGGCCAAAGAGAATCCATAGCCATAATCATACCAAAAACTGTCCATCAATACACTACAGGCCAATGAGGACTTTTTCCACATCATTTGTAACATTACGGTCATGATTATACTAAATAATCCCTGGTCATAATCATACCAAGTCCATCTATGCACTACGACCAAAGATGACTTTCAACACAATATAAGCATGAGGATGATGACAATGATATAAAAAATCAATCAAATGAGATAAAAGATAAATATTAAACATTTATAAAACAATTTATCCAAATTGCTCAATAATAACCAATGTTATCAATCACTTAATAATCTCATAATCTAATATCATTAATATTATAACAATATTTTAATCATTTCTTAAACTTATAAATAATTTATTTCAATTATTTACACTTTATCAAATAATGCATTTAATCATTCAAAATGCCATACTCATAAGATTTCATAATCAATGATCAAATCCTCATCAAAAAAATGCATATACCCTATATAGGATTCTCAAGCCATAAAATCCTATTTTTCAATTTTATTACTTTACATAACATATTTAATTCATTTACTCATAACTAATTTATTTTCATGAAAATACCAAATCGGTCCCAAAAATATTTCTTTTTCGGGATTTTAGAATATAGTTCCATCTTGAACATATATTTTTCTCAGAATTTTTAAAATTCATTTACTATTTTTCATATGGCTAAAACTGCCGAATATTTAGACATTTATCATAAATTGTACCTTTGTCCAAAAATTCCGAAATTTACAGGGTATACTCCTGTTATATACATGTACTCCCAATAAAAATTTCACCAATTTTGGAGTTAACCACAAGGAGTTATAAAGGTTTACTTTTAAAATAGTTTTTCCCATAAAATCCATAACTCTTAATCTATACATCCAAAAATTGCCATTTTTGGACACAATCTAGAAAAATCATCAATTTTTCATTTCAAATTTTTCCATAATTTTTGAGGGTCAGAAAAATTAAGAATCGCCTGGTAGAAAACCCCTTTTAATAAAAAATACTATTCATATGAATACGAATGATCATTTACCATGCGACGCAGTAATCTAAATAGACATGTTATTTCAATAGAATAATAAAGAATGGAATGGAACTGTCATGCTAAATGCTAAAGCTGTAAAATCCCAACTTTTGAATAAAGATGAATTTTCTAATAAACATTATTTTTGAATATTATGGAGTGAAATTGATATAATGTTATAGTTGTGGGTAATATTTATAAATTTTGCAAAATACATAAGTTGTTATATAATATTTGATTGGTTGGGAATATTCGTTTTAACGGGGAATATTCGCATAACAACGACACAATCATTAGTGGACCCCTACAACGGAATTATTGTCGGATCGAGAAAATGACAAAAATATTTTTATGAAAATAACGGCGGAAGTTTTACCGTTAAGCTGTTGAAACACCCGGTGTTAAAAAAATACGATGAATCTGGCGTGGTTGCATAAGTAGCACACCGGTATTAATTATTGATGCTTACGTGATAAGTCACTCGGTTTTGTTGGTATTATTAATGTAATAAAATAGAAAATCTTTTATATAAAATAGAATACTTTTATAAAGTTATTCTATAAATAGAATATATTATATTCTATTATGCATAGTGTTGCATAAGTATCGTGATAGTGTTTTTTGATAGTAAAATCTTTTTATATAAAAGCAGAATACTTTTATAAAATTATCCGTTTTATTAGACAATAATTAGAATATATTATATTTTATTATGCATAGTATTTTGCATGGTGCTCTGATAGTGTTTGCATAGTAAAATCTTTTATAAAGTTATTCGTTTTATTAGATTATAAATAGAATATATTATATTTTATTTAAAAGATTTTTCTTTAAATATGGACCGTCAGATTAAAGTAAATCAACTGGACCGTTCATGAGTTAGTTACTTATGTAGATCCATTTTTCTATAAATAGAAGCTCATTCCTTCATTATTTCTTACTTAATTCTTTGAAACTCAGAGAGAAACTATAGAGAGAAAGAAGAAAAGTGTGTTCGCTACTTCACTACTTCTATATCCATTACTCTTTCTTCTTAAGGTAGGGAATATTATTTGTTGTACTCGTAAAGGGTTATTCTTTCTTTCTTATTCATGAAGAGAACTTCGTTATTCCATTCTTTATTATTATGTTGGAATAACTTGCCTGTCATGCAAAAAATCGCATACATGGTGAAATTCTTCTAATATTCCATTCTTTATTATTCTCATTGGAATATCCTGCTCATGCGCTTTTTCTTTGGGACCGGTTAAAATCTTTATTATTATTACATTGGAATATCTTGTC
This sequence comes from Panax quinquefolius, assembly GCA_020205615.1. Classification (NCBI taxonomy): domain Eukaryota; kingdom Viridiplantae; phylum Streptophyta; class Magnoliopsida; order Apiales; family Araliaceae; genus Panax; species Panax quinquefolius. The sequence goes on along the minus strand of CM035174.1, from coordinate 7,397,598 downwards.
TATGCATTTTCTGTGGGACTCGATTCCGTCCTTATTAGTATTACATTGGAATAACACATTTATGCAAATACCGTATGCATGGTGATTTCATTGTTATTCCATTCTTTATTATTATTCATTGGAACATCCCGCAGCCGGTGTAATTTTTGCCGACTCGGTTCCGTTATTTAGTATTACATTGGAATAACTTGTCTGCATGGCAACCGCATGCATGGTGATTTCTTTTGTTATTCCATTCTTTATTATACTCAGTTGGTTAAATTTTTGACTTCTATACTCCATGAAATTAGTAGAATATCCTTGATATTTGTGCTTCTTCCAGTATCTTTTCATAGAAATATTCTTCTGATCATTCTTGAATTTTACTCTACAAAGCAGTATCATGTTGACAATTTAGACATTAGTAGTTCTTGGACAAATTAATTCTTGAACTTGTTTTATTGAATTCGTATATCATTGTCATCATCCTCATGTTTATATTATGTTGAAAGTCATCTGTGGCCTGTAGTGCATAGATGGACTTGGTATGATTATGACCAGGGATTATTCGGTATAATCATGACCGTAATATTACAAATGATGTGGAAAAAGTCCTCATTAGCCCGTAATGCATTGATGGACAGTTTTTGGTATGATTATGGCTATGGATTCTCTTCGGCCAAGGGTGCAAAGATGAATTGTTTTATGGCATGGTCAGGACCGTTGATGAAAACATGATTATCTTTGGCCCGTGGTGCATGGATAATTCGTGGTCGTGATACTAAAGAATATCCTTGGCCTGTAGTGCAGGGATGATTTGATGATGTGGATTAATTATTAAGCTGAGTCTCTACGATAAAAGTGATGAAAAACCTTTTAAATCATAGAAGATAGTAGATTTTATTCTCTACTTGACTCTTCTAATGGATTGCTTGTTCCGCTGCAGTTAAACTTGATGTTTGTTATATTGTACCAGTTTAACATTGTTGAAGGCTAATGATAATTTATTCTGCATTATCTTAGTCATAATATTTCTTACTGGGCTAGTTGAGCTCACACTTTCTTTCCTTTTTTCTCTTGAAATGAGAATATAATTTGGAGCAGCCTGGGAAGCGGAGTGATGGTCCTAGATGGTGCATTAGTAGTCCTCACTATTCTGTGAAATAGTGTGATAATAATTATAATGAGGACTCCTTTTGAGTTTGTTTACTCTCTAGTAGACAATATTTGTATTCAAACTCACAGTTTATGTTTTGTCGTATTGTACACGACAGTTGTATTATTAAGTTGTATTTGAATTCTGTACCATGTATCTGGTGACTCAAGATGGGTAATGTATACCTAATTTTGGAGGCGTCACAGTTGGTATCAAAGCTTAGGGATATGATCCCTGGCTAAGATGTGAGACTAGAACTAGGAGGGGAGAGACGGGGAATTCCTTCGCTAGTATGACCTACCTAAGTTTATTTGGTATTTAGTTGGTCGGTCAGAGTATAAGAATAATATGTTATATGTTAACTAACCCTTGTTTTGTGGCAGTATCTGAAAATGACATCCGAGAATATTGAGAATAGCAATGGAGCACAAGAGACCGTTGAGTCTCCACATATCAATAATCAGGATAATATGCATCAGGAAGGCGACAATCCTCATGCAAACAACAACACTGATCAATTGACGAACGACGGTAAGTTTAGAAGCTTTTTAGAATTCATGCAACATCAGGCGAAGACGGCACCTGTTCGTAATGCAGGAGGAAACAATAGCAACCCACGGTTGGTCACCGCTAAGCAATTCAAGGAGTTGGGACCCCCGAAGTTTTTGGAAAAGCCAGAACCACTTAAGGCGGAAGCATGGATAAAGCAGATCACCGAGATATTTGATGTCTTGGGATGCTCCGAGGAGAAAAAGGTTCCCTTTGCCACCTTTATGTTGCGTGAAGAGAAGAGGAGATCATTGGTGGGAATCAGAAAAGCACTACCCGACTTGGACCACTCAAGATGTCTTGGGAGAAGTTCTAAGAGTCATTCAACGACAAGTACTTTCCCAGAGTATTCGTCACATGAAAGAGGTGGAGTTTATCAAGTTAGAACAAAACAATATGACCGTGTCGCAATACGAGGCTAAATTTGCGGAGTTATCCCGGTTTGCATCCCATTTGGTCGATAATGAGGAGCGAATGACGCGAATGTTTTTAAGAGGTTTGAAACCAGGAGATACGTCAATATCTTATTTCTCATAAAGCGTGTTTGTATTCGAGATGTTGTTAATAGGGCTCGATTATTGGGTAGCGATAATGAGTCAACCAAACCAAAAGAGAGCGACCAACAAAATGATAATATCGGTGATAATTGATCATCAAAGCGGGTGACAATAAGCATGGAGGAATCAACATGTCGAAATGGTAACCACGGTGGTAATCATGGCCAAAACAATAAGAATGGACATTTCAAAAAGAGAAGGTTCAACAATAACGTAAAGACGTCGGCACCAGCACCCGTTTCAAAGGAAGAAGAACGACTACCGGTCGTATATTTCAAATGCGGACAGGAGGGACACATCCGAGTAAACCAGACGCTTGACAATCCAAAACGTGTTTTAATTGCGGGAAGAAGGTCACCTAGCTCGATTTTATCGTATGGTGAAGTCAATTCCATTTGGGATAGTGTTGCCAAAGGATGTCCTGCACAAGCCAAAGCCGGTAGTTTAAGAGAGAGCGTTTTTTTTTTCGTGACGAGAACCCGAATAAAATTATCACGGGTATGTTAGTCATAAACTCTTGCGAAGTCTATCTAGTGTTAAATCTGGGTTCTACTTACTCTTTTATTTCACCTAGTTATGTTCAATGTTTGAAGTTATCGCCGGAGAAGTTAGACTTTGATATATCTATTGGGAGAAAACTTCGTTACCTCCACTATTTATAAATCTTGTTCAAATCAACACTTTCACGTTACCTGTCGATCGTATCTCTTTGAAAATACTTGCCTTTGATGTGATTTTAGGAATCGATTGGTTAACTACTCATGTTTTTGTAAGGTTGTTAGCTTTCATACTCCTAACCAACTTTGTTATGCTAATTCAAGCAACCAAACCACTAAAGTCAATCATTGTCATATCAAGCCATAAGTAAAGAGCCCCAATCATTTCGTTGTTGATTTTTTTATGTAAGATATGTAAACCATATTAGATCAGTACAATTGAAGAAAGAGTCTGACCTTGAATTCCGTGCACCTATATATGATTTTATACTTTTCCACCAAACCTTATTATTATTGTTGTTTGAATTCCAAATAGTTCAGTAGTGTGTGTTTATATATTTCACCAAAATATTACTGCAGTGGATCATAAAGTAATGATATGGTTGGTCTATTATATTTAAAATTTTAAAAATGTGTATAATAATAATAATAAATGTAAATAATAGTAAATTAAGCTTGATGTTTAGAATATTATAAAATTAAAGGATTATCGGATTTAAGATTAAAACTTTACTAAGAGGTTAAATTAATTATTAAATTATTCTCTTGATTAGTTGAGATGTAGGAGTTTAGTGAAGTATATTGGGATTATAATTTTGGATATTACATTTGTGACGCCCCCAAAATAGGTATACATCACCCATTCTGAGTTGTCAATACATGGTACAGAAACAACTACAACTTTATTATTACAACAGTAAAACTGTGAGTTTAAATACAAATATTATCTTCTAGACAATATATATACTCAAATAAATCCTCATCACATTTATTGATACATTATTTTACAAAAATGGTGAGGACTACTAAACAACTCTCTCTAGAACCTTCATTCCATACCCAGGCTACTGTACTATTTATATTCTCGCCTCCCGAGAAGAAAAATGGAACAAAAAGGAAAAGGGTGAGCTCAACTAGCTCAAATAAAGAATATTATGACTAAGATAATATACAACAAATTATCGTTAGTCTTCAACAGGAAAAATCTAATAGAATACAATAGACAACAAATTTTAAATCAATATTCGCATGAAATAATAATTCATTAGAAGAGTTAAGTAGAGAATGCAAACTACTATCTTCTATGTATGAATTTAAAAGTTCACCGCTCATCTTTTATCCCCTGTAACATCAATCAATATACATCGGAATCAAATATTCATCTTTACACTACTGTGCCAAAGATATTCATCGATTGGTCATGTTCATCTAAACACCTTTCATCTTTGCACTACTGACCAAAGATATTCTTCGAAATCATTCATCTTTGCACTACTGGGCCAAAGATATTCAATAATATCATCATTTAAGACCGAGGATGATGAAAATATATTTTTAAAAAACGAATCCAAAGTGAAACAAAATGAAAGGATTAAGGATTAAGGATTCGTACTTTGTTTTATCCATGTTCAAAAATAATCATAGTGGTGTAAAATTCAAGAATGATCAAAACATGGATACAATCAAAGCTAGTATCCGAATAGATATTTTGGACAAAAAAAGAAATTTTATTTTTTATTTTTTAGATATCGTAAATAGTGCCGTATACGTGAATAGTAACTCAGACACCAAAAGATAGAAATTTCCCAAAAACATCTTCACGCTTCATGATATAGTACTTTCGTGAATAAGTAACTCTCGTGAAATAGTAACTCATGAATAGTAACTCGTGAATAGTAACTCATGAATAGTAACCCGACATGAAAAAGTTCCAAATTTGATAAAAGTTCCAACCAATATTTCAAAGATAATGATATTGAAGAAATAATATCATCGAGAAGAAAATAACATCCCTTACCTCGAAAGATCAAGACTTTCTAAATTTAAAAACAGGATATAGGCTATGACTTGAACTTGCACCAGTATAGCAATACTCAAACTATACTCAAAATACTCACAAGAATACGCTCGATAATATAGAGAGAAAACTTGGGTTTACGGTGTGCTTTTCAATTCTAACATAAGACACCTATTTATAGGAAATTGCTTAGAACACCAAAGCGAGAAAATTTAATATAATATTAATATATAAAATTTTTTCTACACACATTCTTATAAACTGAAATCAGCTCATTTCAACAACCAACAAAGCCCACCAAATATATCAAAAACGTTTTTCTAATTTAAATTATTTTAAACTTCCAAAAATCAATTATTTCTGAGCTTTAGAACTTCAATAATTCATAATAAATAGCCCTTTTATCAGAAAATTCGAATCTCATGAGTTTTTATAGGAAATTCAATTCTCTACAACTTTGCGGAAGAAAGTTTTCCAAATTCCAATCGAAATTGACGAAATCCACAAACGCAGCAATTTTACGTGTATAATCAAATTTCGAATAATAAATGGGGTCCATCGACATGTTTAACATGTTTTAAACATTTATTGCAACAAAAATACTCTTCCTCCTCAGATACTCATATATCCCACATTCGTTGTAAAAATATCACCATTATTATATTATTAAAATATAATAATATATTTAAAAGAATTATTTTATCAAAAAGATAAAATTTCAATTTTCAACAATTATCACATTAAAAATTTTCTCCATATATATCCACATAAAATCAATATTTTCCTCATCATATGAATCAATAATTAATTATTCACAAATAATATTCGAGTAATCACAATATTGACAACCGGCGGTTCAAGGAAGAGGGGCTTTCAATAAGAATTTCTTCTTCTTGGTGCGCGCAATTAGGTGACCAAACCTCTCCTTAGATGCGAACTTTCTAGACATTGCCAATAATGTTATCTAATAATATTATTCAGATAATATGAATTATTGCTTCGATAATAAAAAATCTTGTGTAATGAAAATTATTGAAACAACAAAGAATATAAAATATCAACGCAGCAATTATTAACTCAATAAAATATTGAGCGGTAATTATCGTAACCATTATTGAGTAGTGCCTTCAATAATTGGTGCAATACAGGTGTCTTCTTGTGCAACAACGGCAGTACATGTGTTTTAACCAACGGGTATTCCAACGGTGTTAATTCAGTATAACTACTACGTTATTTTTAAACAACTTATATTTGTCGTTTTCTTCATCCAATCGCTTTCAGTTATGGGGCCCACACATAGGCTGCTACGTCGTCATACGAATATTCCCCAAGCGATCTGAATATTCCACGACCAAACGAATATTCCCAAACAACAATGAATATTTTATAACCATTTGCTTATTTTGAAATATTTGCGTATCTTACCCCTAACTATCCACATTAATCAAATCAACCCTTACTATTTCAAAATAATAAATAGAGAAAATTAAATTTCATTAATAATAAGTTGGGGTCTTACAACCTCCCTCCTTATGAAATTTCGTCCTCGAAATTGACGTGACGATACACTGTGTTTCAAAAGGTGAGGATACCTCTCTTTCATTTCCGTTTCCAATTCCCGTGTCATTTCCTCTATAGCATGATTCCTCCACAAAACTTTAACTTTGTGGTATGACCTTTCTTAGCGTGGGACATGCTCCTTCCTATCCAAGATCTTGACAGTACCTCCTCATACGTTAAGTCTTCGCTATTTCGTCGGGTTCTAATTCTATAAGCGTGGTTCGGGTCTTTCACATATTTAAGAAAGCATGAGATATGTGAAACACATTATGAACACGAGACATACTCGGAGGTAACGCAAGTCTATAGGCTACATTTCCTACTCGGTCAAGAATTTGAAATGGACCAATAAATCGTGGATTGAGCTTTCCTCTCTTCCCAAATCTTATAACTCCCTTCCATGGAGCAACTCGCAACAATACATGATCCCCTACACTAAATTCCACGTCCTTTCGATGAAGATCCGCATTACTCTTTTTGCGATCTTGTGCCATTTGTATACGTTGTCGAATTATTTGGATCTTTTTCGTAGTATATCGTATTCAACTCGGGTCCCAACAATGTTGCTTCACCCACCTCATCCCAACATATTGGAGAAGCGACATTTTCGTCCATATAATGCTTGAATGGAGCCACACCTATACTTGCTCGATAGCTTGTTGTTGTAGGAGAATTCCACCAATGGTAAATACTTATCCCAAGCGCCCTTGAAGTCTCAGGACACAGAGTCTTAATAGATCTTCAAGAGTTTGAATAGTCTCTCTCGATTGTCCGTCCGTTTGGGGATGGTATGCGAACTAAATCGCAATCCTGTGTCCATAGCTTTTTGCAAGCTAACCCAAAATCTTGAAGTGAATCTTGGGTCACGATCCGAAACTATGGATACTGGCATGCTATACAACCTCACAATCTCATTCACGTACATACTAGCAAGACGTTCAAGGGAATAAGTCTCCCAGATCGGCAAGAAATGAGCGACTTGGTTAATCTATCAACAATAACCCAAATAGCATTGATGCCTTGAGAAAGCAGTAGGAAGACCCGTAACTAAATCCATGGTAATGTGTTCCCACTTCCATTTCGGAATCTCAAGTGGTTGCAACGGACCCTTAGGTACCGGATGCTCGCCTTTACACGTTGACAAGTTAAACACATTGAGATAAACTTTGCAATCTCTCTCTTCATATTGTTCCACCAAAATGTATGTCGAAGATCACGATACATTTTAGTACTTCCGAGATGGATTGCAAATGGTGTATGTGTGCCTCCATCATAATCTTGTACTTCAAATTAGAGTCGTTAGGAACACAAAGTCTAGAGTGGACTCAAGTATTCCTTCTTCATCAATTCGCGCCTAGGAATAGCTCCTTCTTGTACTTTCTTCTTCATTCGCATCGACCTCAAGATTCGGTGGCTCGAAAGCAACCTTAACTTTTTCTATTAAAGTTGGCTCTACGCGTATACTTGACATCATCGCACTTTTCGTTCTCGCATATGATCTTCTACTCACGCGCGTCACTACCACGTTCGCCTTTCCGGGATGGTATTGAATAGTGTGGTCGTAGTCTTTCAATAGCTCGAGCCAACGTCGTTGCACGCATGTTGAGTTCTTTTTGAGTGAAGAAATATTTAAGGCTTTTATGGTGCGAATATATCTCCACTTTCTCCCCATATAGATAGTGCCTCCATATCTTTTAGCTTGAAAACGATTGCCGCTAACTCTAGATCATGAGTAGGATAATTCCTCTCATACTCTTTAAGTTGTCGCGAGTATATAGGCTATGACTTTCCCACGTTACATGAGAACACATCCTAACCCTTTGCCTCGAAGCATCATTTGTGAGATAACAAATCCATCCGAACCAGATGGTATTGTTAGAACAGGTGCCGAAATAAGTCTCCTCTTAAGCTCTTGGAAACTCTTCTCGCATTCTTCGCTCCAAACGAATTTTGTATCCTTCCGAGTTAGCTGAGTTAATGGAGTAGCGATTCGAGAAAACCCTTCCACGAATCTCCGATAATAACCAAATTTAAGCCCAAAAAGCTACGTACTTGATCACCCAACGGTTGCTCCCAACTTTGTATTGCTTCAATCTTCACGGATCAACAGATACTCCATGTTTCGACACCACGTGCCCAAGGAATGCTACTTCCTCAAGCCAGAACTCGTATTTCTTTAATTTGGCATATAGTTTGTTTTCACGAAGCCTTTGGAGTACCAGCTTCAAATGGTGCTCATGATCTTCACGACTTTTGGAATATATGAGGATGTCATCAATAAAGACAACAACAAACTGATCCAAATATTCCTTGAATACTCGGTTCATCATATCCATGAAAGCCGCAGGAGCATTAGTCAGTCCGAAAGACATGACTAAGAATTCATAATGCCCGTACCGAGTTCTAAAGGCAGTCTTTGGAATATCCTCAGTTTTAATCTTCAGCTGATGATATCCAGAACGAAGATCGATTTTTGAAAAGAATTGTGCCCTTGCAACTGGTCAAACAAGTCATCAATACGAGGTAGAGGATACCTATTCTTGATGGTGACATGGTTCAATTCCCGATAGTCAATACAAAGTCGCATACTCCCGTCTTTCTTCTTCTTTACAAATAAAACAGGAGCACCCCAAGGAGATGTACTGGGACGAATGAAGCCCGATGTCCAACAATTCTCGTAGTTGGACCTTTAACTCCCGAAGTTCAATAGGAGCCATTCGATATGGGGTTTTAGAAATGGGCTTTATACCGGAGTTCAAGATCAATAAAAAATTCAACTTCACGTTACGGGGTAGACCGGAAGTTCTTCAAGAAATACGTCGGAAAGTCAATAACAACAGGAATATTATTCAAATTTGACGTGTCTTTATTCAAATCCATAACATGGGCTAAGAAAGCTTGACATAGTTTTCAATAAGCGAATAGCTTTATGATTAGATATGATAGTGATTGATTTTAATGGTTTAGTTGCTTGAATTCGCATACAACAAGGTTGGTTAGGAATATGAAAACTAACAACCTTATTTAAAATAATCAATTTTGGCATGATGAGTAGTTAACCAATCAATCCCTAAAATCACATCAAAAGCAAGTATCTTTAAAGAGATAAGGTCAACGGGTAAGGTGATGGTGCCAACTTGAATCAAACAAGATTTATAAGCAGTGGATGTGATGAAAGTTTCTCCTAACGGAGTTTCCACAGATAGGTCAAAGTCTAATTTTCTCTGAGTCAAGTTTAAACGTTGAGCACATGCGGGAGAGATAAATGAATGGGTAGCACCCAGGATCAAGTAAGGTATAAACTTCGCAAGAATTTATAAATAGCTTACCCGTGATCACCTCGTTTGGGTTCCTCGCATTATGACCGATCCACAACAAACGCTTCTTCCGGAATCGTTGACTTTGACTTTTTCGGGACGATCTTTTTGAGTCACCGCCCCATTGAACTAGGTTTCGCTTCTGCATACAATCTCGAGCGATATGTCCTTCCTTTCCACAATTATAGCATACCTTGAAGCTGTTGTGGGCGGTTTTGACCGATATGTCCCTCTTTCCGCATTTATAGCATATATGACCGGTGGTCGTTCTCTCCCTTAGAACCGATTCTTCTTAAGCGCTTTATCGTCTTCATATGGTCGTTGTTAAATCTCCTCTTTTAAAATCTCCTCCGACTCGCTTCTTCTATTTTCATGGCCATGATTACCACCAGAGTGGTTACCATTTTTGTCCATCTGTTTCTTTCTCCATTTGGTTATCATTATTACATTGATCGCTATCTCGCAATACGATCCTGGTTATGGTCCCTCGGTTGACCGTACTCGTTATCTCGCTCTAATAATTGAGCCCATTTACAACATCGAATAGAGAGAAAGTTTATGAGAAATGAGATCTTCGACGTATCTCTGGGTTTCAAACCTCTAAGAAACATCCACGTCATACGTTCCTCATTCTCCACCAAATGAGGAGCAAACCGGATAACTCTCGCAAACTTTGCCTCGTATTGAGACACCGTCATGTTGTTTTGTTCTAATCGATGAACTCCACTTCCTTCCGTATGACGAACACTTTCGTGAAAGTATTTGTCATTAAATAGTTTCAAACGCTTCCCAAGACATCTTTGAAAGTGCAATTTGGATGGGTACGCTTCTGAGACTCCACCGATGAGTTTGCCTCGCCACGGAACATAAAGGTGGCGAAAGGAACCTTCGTTCTCTGTGTATCCCAAGACATCAAATATCTTGGTAATTTGTTTGACCCATGTTTCCGCCATGATCGGATCGCTTTCCTTAAATTCGTGGTCCCAACTCTTTGAATCGCTTGGTTGTGACAACCCGTGAATTGCTATCATTTTCTCCTCGTATTTTGAACACGAGTCTCCTAAATTCGATTTTGCATGAACTCGCAAAAAGCTTCTAAACATTCCCTCGTTCATCATACGCTTTCGGTGGTGTTGTTCACGGGAGGAACATTGCCGACTGTTGCACGTTCGTTCTCCTCGTTGGTGAGTCTGAGCGTCTCCACGGCTCATTTCCATTGTTAATATTCTCATTTCTCAAATTGTTAGGGTTATTCTCGATATATAACATAATACATTCCGACCAACTAAAATAAGCTTAGGTAGTATAAAACAAGGGTTCTCCCTAAGGAAATCAATATATCATATAATATACCAACTATCTAACATCTTTCTTCTTTTCAACTTTAAGGTTAAAATAAGCTTAGGTAGGACACTAAAGAGGCCCGTTTCTCGATGACTAGTGGCTCCCGAAGGATTTGGGAGCAAGTCGACTTATCGCAAAATTCTTCCTCCTAGAATATTTGTTCTTATTCTGGATTGGCCTTCCCGATCTCGCATTCCCGCCTATGCATAGAGAAACAATCACCCTTTATCCCTTAACTTCTTATCGATAGCCTCCTTCGGGAATGGCATCATTGAATCGAAGAGGTACTTGGGAATGTTGACTATGTGGGTATACTAAAGAAACAGCTGAAATTTTTCAGTACATCAAGCTATGTAGGGACATTCGTATCCAATCAGGACCATGGTGCTCCTCTATATGTCATTCGTATCCAACAGAACATTCTTCATTCGTCACGACTTGGGGGAATGCACCTCTACTATGAAAGACGTCTATGTCATCTACCAATCTACCAGTAAGCATTTTCCCCTGCGCGTGAGTCACTCCTTTGGTGAGATGATCGCGCAAAATATTGTAAGTGTTGAAGTCTTGATTCCAGTGTCTGAACACTTCGCGGGGCTTGATGTTTTGCAAGCCTCAAAAACAAAAGTCCTTGGAGAGGAACCACAGGAGAAGCAAACCACAGAAGGCGAGCCTTAGAGGTGCTCTCCTGGGATATTTTGAAAATCTTCGCTCTAATCTTTCTTACCCTCTCTTGAAATTTCTCTTTTCTTCAGAATCAAGAAGTATTTATTTGTGAAGGCCTAAAAGCCTTGAAGGCCTGATAGCTTAGAAGGCCTGATAGCCTCAAAGACCTACTGATAGCCTTGAAGACCTGCTGATAGCCTCGATGACCTGCTGATAGCATCGAAGGCCTGAAGATAGCATCGAAGTCTTGCTGATAGCCTCGAAGACCTGTTAATAGCCTCGAAGACCTGCTGATAGCCTCGATGACCTGCTGATATTCTCGAAGGCCTGATAGCCACGAAGACCAAGCTTTAGGTATTCCTCTATCTTCAATTCGACAGGTCATGGCCTTTAGATCATGAACTTTTGTAGTTTTTTTTTAATTTCCTGTATCAAAAAATCATGTACATATATTTTATACAAACTAACACTTGAATCTATACTTTTTTTTCTTTTTTTTCATAAATCAGAATAAATAAATCAAGTATAAGTGAAAGTTTGACAAATTTATTGATAATCAAATTGTTTTTAACGAAAAGCATAACGTTTCATATAATAACTCTTGCTTTCGTCGGCGAAAGCATAACGTTCACCACTTTTAGAGATAAAGTGTAACTTTTTCGGGGTTGAGGGCTTATGCTCAGATGCCTCAATTACTTTTATTAAAGTTGAAAGTATAACTTTTCGGGTCTGAGGACTTATAGTCAGGTGCCTCATTCACTTTTGATGATAAAGTGTAACACTCGGGTGCCTCGTCACTTGGGTCGTCCAATTTTTTAGCAAGTGCAGTCTACGTGGACTTCAAATCAAGTACCTCGTCACTTGTGTCGTCCAATTTCTTGGCAAGTGCAGTCTACGAGAACTTGAAATTGGGTGCCTCGTCACTTGGGTCGTCCAATTTCTTGGCAAGTGCAGTCTACGAGGACTTAACCACCATCTTGGGTGGTTTTTTTTTTTTTTTTTAATTTTTCAATTCTTGTGCCTCCTCCCTTGGTCATCCAATTTACTTGGCAAGGGATATTCCTGAGGACTTAAACCACCATTTTTGGTGGACCACCATCTTGGGTGGATTTTTATCTCATCTGTAGTTCAGAGTTTTTTTGATGGTACGTAGAGACAGTATTTGAGTTCTTGACTTCCAGAACTGCACCATGGGTGATAGTGTTGCACATTTCTTCTCCTAGTTCAATCTCCCCGACCGCCAGTTTCTCATGGTATATCCTCCGCAGATCGTAATGTGATCCATAGTGGAATGCCCTGCGTATTGGTGGTATACACAGAAGTCTGGTCTTCTTTTTATTTCTTCCGTTACAACCAACCGAGGCCTTGGAGGTTTCACCACTCTGTACTTAACCCATTGTTTGTACAGGCTCCTGAACGTCTTCTCGCTGCATGTGATAGCCTCCGGAACTGGCATTCTGGTATACTTGTCCCCATATTTTTTTATGCTTCGTTCAAATTTCTCATTCTTCTCCCTCTTACCCCTTGTGGTTTTGACTGAGAATCCACTAAAGCCACAGTTGATGTCCTCTTGCTCTTCCATGTATCCATCGCATGGCTGGTGGGAAATGTCATGATTCCCCCCCAAGTCCTGTGCAAAAGATGAGAGGGTGGCAAATGAATCACACACCTTGGTAATGAGGTGGGGCTTGAAGGCGTCTAAAGCACCATTGTTGCATATGTTAACCAAGTTCTTTTCTTCAATTGGCTCTACACACTTCTGTGCTTGGGCCCTGAACATATCCACGTAATCTGACAGCTCCTCGTTTGGCATTTGCTTGAATCGCATGAGCTCTACGATGGTTATCTGTTTCTGTACATAGAATTTTTTTTAAAAAATTGCAATTTTAGATCATCCCAATCATGGACTGATTCCTTCTTCAAGTTGTAGTACCAACTGAAGGCCTTGTTGAATTCTCTTATCAACAAATTGTGATTGTTCTTTTCATCATATCCTAACCATGGAGACATCGACTCCACGAACCTGGCAATGTGTTCCCTGGAATTTCCTTTCTCCCCATTGTATTTTGGAAATTGCGGGGCATGCTCGATATACCCTGTCGGGTAGGGTTGTCTCCAGAATAATATGTAGGGTAAGATGGAGTATAGTAGATCTAACTCAGGAAGGTGGGATGTCCGCACTGTGAAGTTGATTGATCCCATCGATCATATCATCCTTTGTCACATATTGGCTCGTGGTATGGACTCTCCGTGGTACGTAAATTGGTTGATGTACACGGCATCATGTAAATCCGCATATCGGTTGTGCTTGTGAATTTGGGTTCGTTGAATGAGGCTTGGGATGGTTGGTATCTTCACTTATGAAAATGCGGGGATAGTAATCAGAATGATATTTGTCTGAGGTTGGCTGACTTCTAGTCTGGGTTGTGGCACATCACCACTTTTCTGAGGTTCCAAGTGGATGATTGGAACGGACTGATTCTCCATCAATGGAGGTGCAATCTGATTCTCCTTATTGTTGATATCGTTGTTGTTGTCCTCCACTCTCGCTTTATTCTCCTTGTGAATTGTGCAGGACATGGCCTTGAAAGCGTGAATCGCATCAACTCATCGACGAAAATTTTTCATTTCCTCTTGCTTCCTCTGCATCTCCAGCATCATAGCCATCATCATCCCTTGTCCTTCCCGTGCTTCCTTCAATGCATTGAGCATCTCCAGTTGCACAACATTTGCCTACTCTCCACTTTCTTCCTTGCCTTGCCTTCCCGCGCCTGTCTTTCTGGCACTCGTTAGTTATTGATCAGTCATGTATGGTGATGTTGAACTTCCTTCTAAGGCGTCTTCAAGGATGGGTTGATCGAGATCTAGATTCACGCCTTGAAAAGCTTGACTTGCTTGCCTTGGAACTGGACTCGGTGAGGTAATGCTATTTGTTGGTGAAGATCTTCCTATTGTTCTCCCACTTCGAGTTGTGAGCATACCCTTCATGAATTCTACACCTCCCCAGCAGAGTCGCCAAATAAATGTGGGCAAGGAAATTGCGCCTTGCTAGTTTAGGGTTTCGTGTTGGCTGAGGAGGAGAGAAATCCACGAAGAGCACGGAATTGATTGATTGATTGAAGAGGGGAGAACGACAGGTGGACGATTACTCTAATGACGCGTGGCAGAACTCCTAGAATCCGGAAACCGTGTTAGGGTTATTGGAATTCCAAGAGCCTTCTTCTAGAGTCCTTCAAGTTGAGAGAATGTCCAAACCCTTTTAGTGCTTTTAGGTGGAATATCCAAGCTTTAAGTCACCAAAAGAGTTCAAGTCATGTGTCTGAAGAGAGGTCCCCTTCCCAATGGAATGGAAGGGTATTTATAGGTTTTACGAAAAGTGGTCATGTGCCAAGCACATGCTTTGAGGAAATTCGTAAATACCCTTTAATCATCAGAGTAATGCCCATATTGCCCTGTCCTTCTAGCCGCCAATCCAATTCCTTAATCAATTCCCAAAACTAGCCGTCTCCACGAGCCTTCTACTTCGGGACACGTGGAGGTTTCTCCCAGGTCTAGCACATTTATTTCTGACTTCTCCATCTTCATTTAATTAGGTTATGCGAACCCTAATTTTTGTATTTAATGAGGTCGTGGAACCCTTATTGTGCATTTAATTTTATTAGGTCATGTGAACCCTAATTTTGCACTTAGGCCCACACTTACTTAAAAGGTACTTGGGGTAGCTAGATGTGAGTGTTTAAATATCGAAGTGCGAATGGTAAAATGGTGCATACTTGAGGTTTAATATGCAATTAACCCTTACATATATTAGGATAAGATTTTAAGGATATCGGAAAAAGGAAATAAAATCGGAAGAAAAATTAATGGTAGGATGAATTATCTAAACAAAAAAACCCGACCTTTTAGATCAATTTTTACTAGATGATATTTGGCCTAGTGGTATGATTCATCTCTGATTTTTTTTAAAGGTCGAGAGTTCGATCCTTGATAATGTAAGGAGAAGTGTGTGATGTGTGTCGATATTGTAACAATAAAAAACTCGACCTTTTAGGTCAATTTTTTGTATTATTAGTTATACTTTAAAAGGTTCATTTTAAACTAATAATTATACCTAGTAGGTTTGCTAATTAGGCAAACTTGAGAATAAAAACGTCCACACAAACACAAATACATGTGACAATTATGCATAGTCGATTATCTAATACTCCATCTTTTCCAAGTGTTGGGTGCATGATATTTCCTCTATTGGGCGGATGCATTGGGCCTATTTATGTAATTAGTCAATTTGTTCTTCTCTATTGGGTCCTAAAGTTATTGGGCCTAATCCTTATATTATCTTCATTATATCTCCATAATATTGGGTAGGGTCCATGGGTTGATCCATTGTATCTTTTAATATCTAAGTCTTTGACTTGTAATGATAAAAAAGGAAGGTACATTAACCAAAAGTCTGCAGATCATTAATGTGGATGGGATTATATCCGTGCAGTGACACGTCTGATGGAAAAAAGGTGACAACTGAATGCATCCCATTTGAGATCGGGGAGAAGTAGGGGGTCGTGTCGGATAAGAGTTGGTGGTACGAAAAAGCTGGGCAAGAGAGTATAACCTGTTAAGGGAGTCTTCAAACAAAAGGTGCGCATACATTTAACAAAATTATCTCTCTCTAAACACTAGACATTTTTCATCCTCCATTGTTAACCCTTGTGACCGCCTGTACTGACTCTCACGCCGGAGCTATCCCCCGACGGTTCAGCCGTCAAGCTTTTGGTGTTGACCGTGTTTAGTGTGCAGGATCAGGGTGTCTTACGTGATTGGGACGTTGGAGAAGATCTTGGCGTTAACATTGGCGCTAGAAGGAGGGCTGAGTTCTAGTGTCATTGAGTTTTCAATCACATTCATTTAACATACTTCGGAAGATGGTGAGGAGTAGAGATAATACGCCAGAGGGGCAAGCGGTGGTTGTGAGCTCATCGTTGCCTCGTATTTCAGTGAAGGATCGTCTGGGTCCTTCGAAGAGTGCTCATGAGAGTGAGAGCACTGCTTCCAAGCATGATTCCAAGGGTTCTCGTCCGAGAGCTCATGGTGGTGCCAGACGAAGGTTGGAATTTGCTAATGATAAAAGTAGAGACCAAGGTCGCAGACGGCAGTGGAGGGTTCTCCGCCTAAAACCCATCAAAGTGGTCGAGATGACAAAGGCGCCAAGTTGGCAAAGATGGCAGAAGAGGCGGATAAAGCTTTGGAAGTTTTACTAAAGCAAAGGGAAGATATAGCTGTGCAGATGCTTCGGATGGCCGATCCCGAAGGCGAGGCGCCCACTTATGTTCGAGACCAAAAGATGTAGTAGGCGTAAGGATGTACAACACGGCGAGAGGGAAAGATCCGAGAACATTTATGTGTCTCGAGACCCGTTCTCGTAATCAAAGGAGATCGAGGAGCGAGAACTCACGAGGCATCAAAGGAGCACTTATTATCATCACCGGTTCTCAAGACCAGAGATGGTGGTAAACGGAGGTGTAGGTCGAGGAGATCATACCAGAAAGTAGAAGGAGAGATCAGCGTCGGGAGCACTCTCACTGTGATGGTAGGGTCGCCCGCCGAAGTAGATCCAGAAGTCTATCAAGGTCGGTGATTTCTGTTAGAGAGGGTCGGTCCATTCCGAAGAGGAAAGAGTCGTCGGAGAAAGAAGTTTCCTCGCAGCCAGAAGGTGTGGATTTCTTGGTGAAGGAATTGAAGGAGCTTAGGAAGCAATTAGCTGAGGTTCAACAAATGAAGGATACTCCGGGAAAGAAGGCATCCCTATTTTCCTCGGATATTCTTAAAGAGAAGGCAGACACCACAAAAAAGTTGCCTCACATGGAGAGTTATGATGGATCTGGAGATCCTTATGACCATAGCCAAGCGTTCGACCGGCTAATGGATTACTATGATTTCACTGATGCGGCTAAATGTCACACGTTTGTTACAACGCTAAGAAAGGATGCTAGGCGGTGGATGGGGACTCACTGCAGACTCAATCTCATCGTGGTCCGAACTCGTGATAAATTCCATGCTTTCGTTTGGGAGTGTAGAAGAAGAGGAAGCCCACGAGTTCTTTAGCACAGTGAAGCAAAGGCGATATACTGATGAGTCGTTGGGTCGGGTATGTGAAGAGGTTCGGGAAGCCGTTGGTCAGGTATCAGATTTGAATGATCTCCAAGCTGTGGGGTTATTTCAGAATGGTTTAGACCTAGTAAAGTCCAAAAAGTTGGTGAAGAAGCTGATGTTTCACCATCCGAAGAGTTTGGCAGAGGCCTTTGATAAGGCGGAAGGTTATATTGTGGTGGAGGAGGCTATGAATAGCCTGAAATGACCTTCTTCGGATCGAATAAAGGAAGTGGATAATCCTAAAGTTGATGGCGATCAGAAGAAAGGTGGGGGGTATAACGATCGACAAGAAGGCAGTTCCAAGAAGTTCAATAATATATGGCGACAAGGAGGTAACCGCCCACCCGCCCAGAAGGTGAATAAGGTGTACACCAAACTGAACACTGAGAGGTCAGTAATTCTAGATCAGATCAGGGGCTAGCCGTTCTTCGAATCGCCTTGTGATAACTTCAAGCCAGGGCAAGGCAACACTCGGAAGTATTGTGGCTATCATCAAGCTATTGGTCACGATACTAATGAGTGCTACAATTTGAAAGATTTAGTGGAGAGGAAAGTTCAAAGTGGTTTGTTGATTCAGTATGTGGCCGGGAGAGACCAGCGAACAGCAGAATCTTGATAAATGACAGTTCAGACGGTTCAAACAACTCCTCCGTCTGACCCCCCGAATCGACCACCAAGGCATGTCGTTGATGTAATAACTGGGGTGGGATGTCGGGGAAGTTGGTAGGAAAAAGAGGAGGGATATCTAGACTTCGGTCATGTCCGTGGTGGGTGCTCCCCGAAGATCGACAGACCATTTCCGGGCTATTATATCCTTTATCGATCTGATTACCCTTGAGCCCATCGAACCCATGAAGGAGCACTTTGGTGATCACTGCACAAGTGGGTTGATTGATGTGAAACATATGATGATAGACAAATGGTCTTGGTGGATATTTCAGTATGCCCATGCCTATCGGAGGATGCATCTTAATGGGCGAAAGATGGAGGTTGGGTAGGAGGCTCCCCTATTTGTCTTCAATGAATGACCCGGTCAGTGGCGAGAACTATTGAGCTCTGGGTCATCTTGATGCAGCTCCTGACAGCAGGTAGAAATAACATGTAAATTTTATGTTGTGCATGTAGATTCGACTTACAACGCCATATTAGGAAGATTCTACCTTGGTCGCAGCTCCAAGCGGTGACTTTTATCCCTCATTTTAAGATCAAGTTCCTACGGCACATGGAGTGGGAGAGGTGGGGGATTTCGATCTGGCTCGACAATTGATATCGAACGTTGTCATTTCCTCGGGAGTAGGGTAAAATAGCGAAGCAAACTATGGTAATCGAGATCGAGCCCTTCTTTGAAAGTAGTTCGAGCAATCGGTTATTCTGCGGGAGAGGCGGAGGAAATCGAGTTGGTCACAGGAAAGAAAGACAAGAGCAGTGAAGATAGGTTTAGGTTTGCTGGAACCTCTCCGGACAAATCTCATGGAACTTCTTCAATGCTATGCAGACATCTTCGCATGGGAACCACAAGACATGCCTGGGATCAGCAGAAAAATTGCCGAGCATCGGTTGGATGTTGATCCATCAAAGAAGCCAATTCGACAGAAAAGGCGGATCTTTGCACCTGAGCGTCAAAAGATCATTGATGAGGAAGTTGCGAAGCTGATAGCTGTTGACTTCATCTTCGAAATCGACTATCCAGAGTGGATGGCAAATGTAGTGTTGGTGCAGAAGCAGAACGGAAAATGGCGAGTCTGCATTGACTACACAGATCTGAGAAAAGCATGCCCAAAGGACTTCTATCCTTTACCCCACATTGATCAACTTATTGATGCAACTTCGGGGTATGCACTACTAAGCTTTATGGATGCTATTTCAAGTTATCATCAAATATCTATGTGCAAGGAGGACATTCCAAAGACAGCATTCATCACACACCGTTCGTTGTACGCTTATAAGAAGATGACCTTCGACCTGATAATTGTTGGGGCCACTTACCAGAGAATGATGAACTTTATCTTCCAGAAGCAGCTGGGAAGGAACATGGAGGTATATGTAGATGACATGATAGTGAAAAGTATGATTGTTCAGAAGCATTTGGATGACCTGGAAGAATGCTTTCAAACAGTCCGCCATCACAAATTGAGGCTCAACCCCACAAAATGTACCTTCGGACTCGTTGCCGGGAAGTTCTTGGGTTATCTAGTCAGCCAAAGGGGCATTGAGGCCAATTCGAAAAGATCCGAGGCCATTCTAGACATGAAGACTCTCGATCATTCAAAGACATTCAAACGTCGATTTGGTAGGATTGTAGCTTTGAGGAGGTTCATGTCCAAATCTGCGAAGAGATGCTTACCATTCTTCGACACACTTAAAGGGACCAAAAATGCGAAGACCTTTCGGTGGACTTGGTGTGAAGATGTTTTCAAGGCATAAAGACATATCATCTTCGGCTCCTTTATTAGTGAAACACATTCATTTGAGACCTTATACTTATATCTCGGCGTCTAGTTAATTTGGCGATCAGGAGCGGTCTTTGGTTCGGGAGGTCAGTGGGAAGCAGCATCCAGTCTATTATGTCAGTCATGTCCTAAGAGATGTTGAAACCAGGTACCCCAATATAGAAAAATTTGCCTTTGCTTTAATAATTGCTAGTCGAAAGCTTCGGCAATATTTTCTAGGTCGGCTCCTGGTCGTCTACACGGATCAACCATTGAAGAAGTTGATGAGCAAACCAGAAGTCTCGGGGAGATTAGCAGTGTGGACTATAGAATTATCCCAATTTTTTATTGAATATCATCCCCGGACTACTATCAAAGGTCAAACCTTGGCCGATTTCATGGTGGAGTGTTCATTCTCAAGCGGATGCTGGTCGACAGGTTTGAGACATCCGATCGAGCGATTCGCAGTTCTTGAGACGGTCATAATTCTTGGACATTGTATGCAGATGGATCTTCTCTGCGGATGTCGATTAAGCGCAGAATTATTTTGACAAGCCGGGGAGGGTTCGAGGTGCTGACAAGCTTATCGATTTGGGTTCAAAGCAACTAACAACGATCTTTGAATATAAAGCGGTCTTTGGCGGAGTTCGGTTGGCAAAAAGTCCGGAAGTGCGAAATTGATAATTCTGATGACTCTCGGTGGTCGTCAGGCCAGGAGATTATAAAGCTTGGGGGGGGAGAGAATGGTCAAGTATTTGGCAGAGTTGAAAGACCGGCTTCAATATTTCGCTTCTTACGAATTTCAGGGCATAGAACATAACCACAATTCTATTGTCGATGCATTGTCAAAGTTGGCCACTACGGATGCGATTGTTTTCAATGGGTCAGTATATTTGGAGCTTTTGCAGCAGCCGAGTATCCAACACGAAGCGGTGATGTGCATTGAGAGGTCTAATTGTTGGATGACTCCCTACATTGAATATCTGGCAGATGGCGTCCTTCCTTCAGATCAGATGCTGGCAAAGAAGATTAAGTACAAGAGTGCCAACATCGTTCTTATCGATGGGGATCTTTTTCGAAGGGCATTTTCGTCACCATTGTTAAAGTGTCTGGTTCCATCTGAGGCTGAGTATGCTCTTCGGGAAGTTCACGAGGGCATTTGTGGTGACCATATGGCTGCTAAGTCTTTGGCTTACAAAGTACTTCGGCAAGGATACTACTGGCCTACGATCTTCAAGGAAGCTACAGAGTATGTGAAGAAGTGTGAGAAGTGTCATTTCGATGACCCGATCCCATCATGACCACCGGAAGAGCTATACTCGATATTATCTCCTATACCCATTCTTTGTCTGGGGGTAGATATATTGGGATCTGTTCTTAGAAAGCTAAAGAATGGTCAGTTTTGTCATAGTTCTTATCGATCATTACATGACCAAATGGGTAGAAGCGAAGCCACCGGTTGATAACGGAACAAGAGTGTTTGAAATTTATGAAGGAGTCAAGTAGTATTTCGTTTGAAATTCCTAAAGTGGTGATATCGGACAACGGGCGCCAATTTGTGGGATCAACATTTGAAGGATTTCTGAAAGAGTTAGGGGTTCAGCACAAGAAGAATTCAGTAGCTCATCCACAATCAAATGGGTAGGTTGAAATGACTAACTGAACGCTTCTAAACGAGATCAAGCGCAGATTGAAGCGAAGCTAAAGGAAGATGGCTAGAAGAACTACTCGATTGTATTATGGGCTTACCAGACTACTGCGAGGACTACCTGGGATTCACCTTTCAGATTGGCCTATGTACTGATGCCTTAGTCCCAGTCGAAATTGGATCCCCAAGTCTTCGGGTTAGTCAGTTCAAAGAGATTTATAATGAAGAAGGACTGAAGGCCAATTTGGATCTGTTAGAAGAAGTCAGAGAAGTAGCTTTGATCAAGTTAGCAGCCTACCAGAGGAGAGTTGCCAAACATTACAACAAAGGAGTAAAGCTTCGTAGATTCGAAGTGGGAGACTTCGTCCTGAGAGAAGTCGAAGCTTCTACACCTCAGAACATGGGAAAGCTAATGCCAAATTGGGAAGGGCCGTATGAAGTAATTGAAGTACCCAAGCCCGGGACTTATCGGTTAAAGGCATTAGACGGATCCGAGATTAAGAACACTTGGCACGCTGGAAGGCTTCAGAAATAATTCCAATAGAGATCGAGTCAGTTTATCGGAAGTCTGTACATAGTTGTTCATCATCAATAAAAGATTCACTTTTTCACAATTGATCTTCGTCCTATTTGTCCTAAGTTCACAAGGGAGTAAGGAGGACGGGAGGGACTCGCTGACCATTCGATGGTAGCCTTTTTGGCAGGTGGTCCTTATGAATTTGTCAGGCCCTTCGGGGTAGGCAAACTTCATCGAAGTAAGGAGGACGGGGTGGACTCGCTGACCATTCGATGGTAGCCTTTTCGGCATGAGTGTCCTTACGAATTTGTTCTATCACGAGTGGTAAACAAATTCCATGGTCCTTTAATATTGCTTTTCTACCATGAGTGGTAAATCAATATGCTGCCAAAGTAAGGAGGTATGGTCGGGACTTCTTTGGCCATTCGATGGTAGCCTTTTTGTTAGGAGTGCCCTTATAAATTTGTTCTACTGCTGAGTGGTGAATAAATTCCATGGTCCTTATAAAATTTTTCTACCCCGAGTGGTAAACAAATGTCCTTATATACTTGTTTACCCCGAGTGGTAAAGCGAGATCTTGATGATGCTGAGGAGGATAAGCGAATTCATCTTATACACAACCCGCTTCACACTTGGAAGCGATAAGTATACATTACTTTATTTTATTCAAGTGTTGAGTTCGGTTCATTGAGTTGACTCATTAAATTGGTTCATTTCATTTATCAACTTAACTATTATATGCCTTATCGATTCGATGCGAGTTAAGTTCATTCAAGATCATTAATCTTTGAATTATTGACAAGAAAGCGAAGTAAATGAAGTCATAGTAAAGAAAATGGAAATTTCATTAACACTTAAACAAGTTCACTTAAATTTCTTTACAAACAAAATTTTTAAACAAATCAGATAAACAACAAAAGACAGATCCTAAAACTAAAAGCGAAACAACAACATCAGACTCGGTACGTGCCTTCATTCTCGAGTCAAGAAATTTGGATCCAATTGAGTGCACCCGCTTTTTCCTTTCCCAAACCTCGACAATCTTCATTATCCTTCGTAGTATACCTTTGAATTTCGCGCGCTAAGCTCGTCGGACGTCACGATAGTCCGCACTGTATCTTCTTTGTGACTCTTGATCAAAGGAGGATCTCGCTCTTTAAGCACTCTTATCTTACTCTGAAGTTTATGACGTTTGGCCCTATACGTTTTCTTATCACCCCGAGCCTTCGTCTGAACTTCGTGGAGTTGTATTGACAAGTTTTGATTGGCTGCAGCAAGCCCCTCATTGGTAGTCTTCAAAGCTTCGGTCTCTACAACAAAGCGGACATTCATGTTAGCTTGATTTTTGTTATTTGGCTTTTATCGTCTTCAATTCTTCTCCGTAGAACTCGACATCATGGGTTTCCCTTAGATCCTCTTTGTTTGGGCCAATTCCTCTACGAAGACTTTCATTGGCATGAAGAAGCGGATTCATGTTCATCTCTCTCCAGAGCCAATGTAGCCTTCAACATGTTGTTCTCCTTCTCATAGTCTCCTCATTGATTCAACATTTATGTATGCGGGGACGTGGCTTAGAAGATCGCATTTACTGCATATATTCAACAGTATACAAATCAGTTTCAAATATTTGAACCAAGAAAGAAATATATAAACCAAGAAAATTATCACTTACCTTTGCCGAATAGCTCATTGCCTTCATCAAGAAAATTTCCGATTCGTATGGTTATCAAATCGGTGATCATCGATTTCCGACGAAAGGCATCAAAAATTTGGAAGGAAAAGCGATGTTATCACCGAGGCCACAAGGTTGGCACTCTAGTAGCCTCAATATGGAATTTTGTGATGAAGACTTTGGGGGGGAAGGCATAGGTTGGTCACGAATGGGAGAAGGATCCGTGTATATATTTTCGGGGGAGGGAGATCGAGCTGGAGTAGGGTCGCGGACTGGTGAAGGTACAGGTTTTGAGCTTGGATGACTATCGGGGACGGTTGCTTTCTTTTAGAGATAATTATTACGAGTGGTCTCAATTGTTCCCTTTCATCAACAAATTGAGTATTATTTAGAGTTGTTGGGGAAAAAACTTTTGGAGGAAGTATTCTAAGCTCATCGGGGTTAAAGGGGTAATTTTGGTTTCGACTTTTTTATCAGAAGAAGTTGTCTTGATCATACGTAGGTAGATCTAATAAACTTCTTGAGATGATCTTAGGTTGACAATTGGTGGTATCGAATTCGATAGTTGGTGGCGTTGGGTTGACAGTGGTGGTATCGAATTCGATAGTTGGTGGCGTTAGGTTGACAAGTGGTGGTATCAGAATTCGATAGTTTGTTGTTTTGGGTTGACAATTGATGGTATAGAGTCGATAATTGGTGGTCTTGGATTGACAATGGGTGGTATCGGGTCGATGGTTGGTTTGATTCGAAAGGGTTGAATCGATGGTATGGAGCTTCGGTTTGGGCTTTGGGCGACCCTCTTCTTTCGGCGTGTTTGGAGAGGTTACTTAGGAAGAATGGGTTCATCGGCTTCTAGCCTACGAAGTAAGGGTTCGGATATGGGTGGTTCAGTAGGTGGTTTGAGTTTAAAGGTGG
The DNA here is from genome assembly GCA_020205615.1 of Panax quinquefolius. Classification (NCBI taxonomy): domain Eukaryota; kingdom Viridiplantae; phylum Streptophyta; class Magnoliopsida; order Apiales; family Araliaceae; genus Panax; species Panax quinquefolius. The sequence continues at coordinate 7,372,628 of CM035174.1, read as the reverse complement.
CCTCTGGTTGGGAAGGGTCAGCATCGACCTCTGCAGATTTCCCGGCTAGATTATCTTCAGAAGGGATCTCCTGTTGGGAGGATTCGGTCGTGGCTTCTACGGACTTTCCAACTAGAAAATCATCCAACTCCTTCACCTCAAGAGGCGATGGTTTAATCAAAGTTACTACGGAAGATTAACGATTTTACATCAAAATCCATACCACTGCGGCAATTTTCAAAATATTGATAAAGTAAATCCGTACTTACATTTGTGGTCGTATAACCACGCTTGCTTAGAAAGAAGTCAGTATTTCCATTCTTCCTTGAGGAAGTTGTCAAATAGTTCTATCATTTTCGCCTTGCGTTCTTGGAAATGTCTCCAAAATCGGTGAAGTCTTCTCATCGATTGGCCCGATTCGGTGGAGGAAATTTGGGTCCCTTCACGTAAAACCATTTTTGTGCCACCCCTATTGCTCGAAGAGTGTTCACCGATGAGCGTCTTTCAAATTTCTCTCCCATTTCTCGATGCCTACTTACTTATAACTTTGAATCCTTTTTCACAAGATTGATGGATTTTATAAGCGGTAAAAAGAAGTCAAGAAGTGGGTTCGATTCAGGCTTCATGTGAGAATCTGATGAAGGGCGAATGTGAATATAAAATTTTGGCGCTAATTAGGCGAACCCAATGACGATGAACCCTAGAATGGTCATCAAAAAGCGTGTGTAGAGGGAACCTAATTCCTTTCTTGAGAATTGTCACTGGACATCAAAATCCATCCTTGTGCCTTTGATACATTCTTTCCTCGGACCTAGGAACTCTTACCGGATGATTATCCGGAATATGGCATCGATCTCAAAGCTTTCGTAATTCAATTTCGGTGTGATGAGATGCGATTCGCAGGTAATCATTTCCTTGCTATAAAAATTTAGACGAGTGGTCCGGTTTTGAGAGTACTTTCTTCTTCTTTGGGGTAGCGATTGGAGGGTTGGAGCTCGAAGCCTCTATATTGGGGTTAGGTTGAATAGTCGTGAGGGGGATTGCCTTGATTGGGAAAGTCCGGTTTGTATTAATGACCACCATTGTTGGCGATTTGCAAAGAAGACAAAAAGAGCTACGGAAGGAAGAAGGGAGTTTGAGAGTAGAAATTCAAATTGGCATGTAAAGCTTGTCAAATTTGGTAAAGTTTATCTTTATCTTGCGGTTACTACCACGGTACTCGAGGCGACACATTTAATTGATAGTCATGATTACAATTTGAAAGGGTTGCGTCTGGATCGAAGTTTTAAGCATTTAACGGATTGGGCCTCCCATTAGATTTACGGTTTTGATCCATCTTTTGGTATACTTGTTATTTTCATCCTTATTTGGTTGGGCTTTGGTAAGTTTATTTTGGGCTCATTTCAATCTGTTAAATCCCATAATATCATGGACCATTTATAGTTTTCTATTAAATATATTGTTTAATAAAAAACTAGGGGGCAATGTTGGGTGTGATATTTCCTCTATTGGGCGGATGGATTGGGCTTTATTTATGTAATTAGTCCATTTGGTCTTCTCTATTGGGTCCTAAAGTTATTGGGCCTAATCCTTACATTATCTTTATTATATCTCCATAATATTGGACCAGGTCCATGGATTGATCCATTGTATCTTTTAATATCTAAGTCTTTGACTTGTAATGATGAAAAAAAGGAATTTGTCATTGACCAAAAGTCTGCAGATCATTAATGTGGATGAGATTATATCCGGCCGGAGACATGTATAGTAGAAAAAAGGTGACAACCTGCATGCATCCGGCTGATATATTAGGGAGAAGTAGGGGGCTGTGTCAGATAAGAGTTGGTGGCACGAAAAACCGGGCAAGAGAGTATAACCTAGCAAGGGAGTCTTCAAACAAAAGGTACGCACTGTCTGATTAACAAAATTATCTCTCTCTAAACACTAGACATTTTTCATCCTCTATTGTTAACCCTTGTGACCGCCTGTACTGACTCTCACGCCGGAGCTATCCCCCGACGGTCCAGCCGTCAAGCTTTTGGTGTTGACCGTGTTTAGTGTGCTGAGGATCGTAGGCGTCTTATGTGATTGAGACGTTGAGAAGATCTTGGCGTTAATAATAAAGTATAATAGAAATGGTAGACAAAATTCTAAAAAATTATCCAATTGGCTATATAGCCTATATAAGAACTCTTGAAATAATAAGCCTTCGAGAGAAAAATATGTACCTTTGAAAGGAACAATGCCTTTTTTCATGAGTTCGAGTAGTGAAAATACCCATTGAATCCTAAGCGGAGGCGGTCAAAAGCCGAACCTCGAGGCACACCCATTTCTTTGCGGCCTCTATATGAAGCTCATGATTCCATCGCCTACTATACTTGCGTGATTTGGCGGCATCTCCGGGAAGAGCTGAAGTTTGGCTAAGATCTCGAAGCGAGCCAAACAATTCTTTGGAATGGAATCGAATAGGGCCGCAGGATCTTGCGTTGCATCACGATTGGACGGTGGTAAGCCCTCTAGTATGGTCTCGAACTTGAAATGGTCGAAACCGTTCACCCACGCCGATCCTTTTGGCCATGAGAGTGGCATGGAATTGGTTGAACTTCAAGTGTTGACAAAGGTGATATAAAGCCTCTTGAGTGGAGAAGCTTGGTCACATTGCATTACAGTGGCTTATATGGCCTTAGCTTTGGAAATGGAACACAAATTGCATGGGGCTTTTTAGTTGGATTTGTACCCATAATTGTAAAAATAAATAAGTTTTCAAGGAGTGGATCCCTTTTGGAAGTGCAGCACAATGGTTATTTAAATCATTCTTCTCTGATTGAACCCGATTAAATAAAATAAAATAAAATAAAAATAAAGAAAAGGACGTATAGGCTTTGGGACAGGTACTCCCGTGACTTTTGTACTAGCTCCCAGTCTTCTCACGTCTCTACTAAGGTGACATTTTATTTGGCCCTATTATTGTTAGTTGTTACTCATCTTAATATATTTTTAAGGACTTTTTGTAATTTTCACAAGTGATTTTTATTTTAAAATTAAATTCGTACATTTATGTCCAACTTACCCCTAGTTTGACATAATACCCGATTACGGAAGTGGTTAACATAGAGTTTATTTTTTGGGTAAGTTGGTGATTGGTCAATAAAATCTTGACACGCATCTTGGATTACTCTATCTCCCTTAGCGCATCTCAATTTTTCTCTCTACAATGCATCATTCAATCACCATACAAAGCTATCATTTCGACATATACTTTCTAAATTATTTTATGACTTTCATTATGCATGTCTACGCAGTCACTAGCATAACATCAAAACAGAAAAACACCATAATCATCATTTAATCCAACTCAGTCCATTGTATTGCCTGAGATAGAAACCAAATCAAGATCATTTGCATCACCTAGGATGAAACCAATACCATTCCATCATAGAAGATTAAATTACGTGTTGGAATTTGAGCCTAAATTAATGTGGGTGTCATTAAATATTTTAATGATTCCATATATTAATGTGTTCTACTCCGTGAGTAGATTAAATTAAGTATTTGGAAGCTCAAATCCATGGAATAATGAATGAGATATTAACTCCCAAAGATCACACTTGAAAATGATAAAAGATAGTAAATACATGTAAGAAAAACCAAGTCTCACATAGGTTATGAATTAAATTCTTAATATATTTATATACAAGGAAAGTGCTCTTGGGTTTGGGCTCTAAGGGCACCCCACTTTTATGGAAGGGAGAGGATCTAGCCAAGGCTAGGTTCGAACAGCAAGTATAACAACCGAGGCCCAGTGGAATAACTCCCGTGAATTATGACTATATTTATAACTTGATCACCGCCTTCTCGAGTTTACCGTGAGCCTAAATTAATGTGGGTGTCATTAAATATTTTAATGATTCCATATATTAATGTGTTCTACTCCATGAGTAGATTAAATTAAGTATTTGGAAGCTCAAATCCATGGAATAATGAATGAGATATTAACTCTCATGCAAAGATCACACTTGGAAATGATAAAAGATAATAAATACATGTGGAAAAATCAAGTCCCACATAGGTTATTGATTAAATTCTTAATATGTTTATATACTGAGGAAAGTGTTTTTGGGTTTGAGCCCCAAGGGGCACCCCACTTTTATGGAAGGGAGATGATCTAGCCAAGGCTAGGTTCGAACCGCCGTATAACAGTCGAGGCCCCAGGGAATAACTCCGGCGTGAGAATAAGTACATGCCAGAAATGTCAACAATAGAGGTCTGAAACCGCTCATGTATAAGCGTAAATAAGTGTGTACCTTGAACTTGAATTATGACTATATTTATAACTTGATCACACCGCCTTAGTTTACCATGACCGTCCCTAAGTTGGAATAAGTCAATTTGAACTTTGACCCTGCTAAAATATCAAACCTCCAATCCGCCAATACAACTATCCACTACACGTGGCATGCCCCCCCCCCACAATAAACCACACTCCAATAATTCCCCCCACTCTCTTATTATAATAATTTTAAAATAAAGTATAAAATTAATTTATTACTCCCTCCTATTCGATTAAATGTCATTTTAGAGTTAAGCACACTTATTAAAAATAACACAAAATGTCTTTTGTGTCCCTAATTAATTATTTCTCTCTCCACAATTGTCTCTTCTCATTCTCCACAATTGTTCCTAATTAATTATTTCTCTTTCCACAATTGCAATATTGCATAGAGTTTTCAAAACGACACTTATATAGAATAAAATTAAACTCCCTACAAGCCGAAGACGCCACATAGCTAATCAGTTCTTTAATTCCATCATTACGTCGTAATCGAGGAAACGTGCCTTTAGCACACACACGGTAACCCTTGCCTTCAAATTTCCCCCTAAAACACCTAGAGCATCATTTTCATTCATAGATTCAAAAATATCTTCTACTAGAAAGCGCTAGCTCCCCAACCCCAATACCCTACGCAAATCTTAGATCCCGAGTCTACTCTCTGCTGCCGTAAGAATCATCCTTTTCACCATGTCCAAGTGAACAACCATCAACCATCGACCATCAAAAGCGAGTTTGAATATAAACCATTTCACTTAATCTTTGAACCACTACATACTAAATTGGTTACTTAACTAATATTTATATATAAAAAATTTTCACTTTTATTTATGTATTAAAATTATAAATAATGTAATAAAATTGATATTCAATTAATTGATTTATTCAAGTACAAGTTTACACAATTTCATACTACACTTTATAAATTATAAAGATTGATACAAATATCACATTTTAGCTTATTAGCAATATTCAAATATGATCCATCGAAAGGTGTATCGAGTATGGTTCGAGAAAAATGAAATACTCGAACCTAATATGAAAGCGTAACACTGGTAGGCTCGAATTTACTTCGTGTATCATTAAGCGTAAAATGAGTATGGATCATATTCGACTAGGATCAACTTCGAATTCGAGCTTTGGATCATATTTTCGAGTAGATCTCGAGTCGAGTATCGAACCACTTGGTTCGACTTACCCCATTGAGCAACCCCGCCATCAACTGCTTCAACTACTCAAATGTTCCCCCTCCATCATGCTTTCAACCGAGATGCTATTGCTCCGTTCCCCGCTTGGACAAGACACCCCCACTAATTAACAGTACCAGTGAACAAAAGTAAACTAACGTTGGACATAATAACGATTATCATGCAGGCTAGGTAAACAAATAAATTCACAGGCAAAGGAAAGCAAAAGAATTACCCTCAATAAAGAGAAATTTCACTAATGCTTGAATTAATATTATCAAATCAAAAAATTGTGCATAACTTTCGACCCATAAGAGGCGGTTTTTATGAATCAATACTTTGTTATCAAATTGAAATTAAATTATTATAACTATGGAAATAAACTTCTAATAGGTAACAAACTTTCTAAAATCTAGGCAAAAAAATTCATTAAGTAATAAAACATTGCCATACAAGAATTTACTTTCTAATAAAACCATAAAGAACGCAAACATATCTAAAAATTAAATAAGAATGCCGATACAAATCATCGAACTTCAAGACATAAAGCCAAACCCAAAGAAGAAGTCCGCCACGAATCTGACGTAAATGACGAAGCCGTACATCCGATCCACGATATCGAAGACATATCGTGCTGCCGCTAAACTACGTTCGACCCGATGATGTTAATGACAACCTTTTACCTTACCTTTTTTTTGTGCCCAATCCTCCAATTCATAGTACTTTAATGCCAACAACGCGATGTTCGACATGTCAACATCGTCCGGGATCAACTTCTTGCATCGATAACCTCTTTGGTGGAATGAACTCGTCCTCGAGTTCACAACATGATCATTAAACGCCTTATAAAACAAGGACTCAAGTGCTTAACGTTGAAAACGTCCAGAAATCAAAAATGACTAAGAAGGCACAACCGATGGGCACTATCATTAATTTTCTGCAAAATCTCACAAGGTCCAATCTTCCGATCCTTAAGGTTGTTATATTCGACAATGAGAAATCGGTCAAGAGTCACCACAGCCCAAACAAAAATCATCGACCTCAAAAAGTATAAAAGCAACAACGCGATTATCACCGATCCTTATACTTAAGCATTGGTCTCTAGAATAGATCGGTGCATATGATCATGGATACTCTAGAAGATGATCTTCCATTTCATCGCCTTAGAGTGCATTTTCGGCGATCTGTGGAATAGAGCTAAATTCAGACCACATAAGGATTTTAACCATGAAACCCGACCTCAAAAGGAATCATATATGTAGTTCTATTTTTCGAAAGGTTATAAGAAAACTCTACTGAGGAAGCGCGGATCCATTACTTGGCTTTGTCCCAAATGTCCGACAAGTAGAAGATTGTTAGGTTTGGAATATTCAAGAAGCGCAATCAAATTGCATAAATAATGCGTAAAGCGTAAACATCGAGTTTAAAAATTTTACAAACCATATAATCTCGGATCATCCTTTATGCAAGAATTATTAATTTAACGAAAAGATAAAGAATAAAATCATACCCTTGAAGATTGAGCTTCCTAAAGTACAAGTTCACCTCGATCCTTTTCGTTCAACTTGAATCCACCGGGTTTGGTTCCTTCCTTTGATCAACGTTAGCCACCCAAGTGTTTGGCCTCCAGAGGTGATCCACCAAGGAAGAATAAGAATTCAAGAAGATGGGTATTTGGCTCAAACCCTAGTTTTCTATCTCTATAGAAAAGAACGTACTCTTCAAACAAATTAGAATAACGTATATCCGATATCCGATATAAGACTCCTCTTATAAAGATATCAAGTAACCCTATTAAAATAAGGTATTTTAATTAAACTCTTTTAATTAAATGGGCTCCCTAATCTTATTAGGATAATTAATTAAACTCCTTTAATTAATTTTCCCTCCTAATCCTATTAGGAATAAATGAGAGTACTTATATTAAATTAATTCCTAAACTCTTTAGAAAATTAAATAATAATAATAATTGTAATAATATTAATAAGACTCTATTATTAATTTATATTTAATATTTCTAAAATATTAAATAATAAATATTAAGCTATTTAATTTATTCTATCACCATAGATTAAATTAAATATACTTAACATATTATTACGATTATGCCATTAACTTCTTAAATAATTATTCTTCCTTTTATGGTGTGACCTTTAGGTTCTCCATATTAAACCAGGTTGTGAATAAATCGATTAGAAACAATTTAATCTTATTTAAATAAATAAATTAAACAATTAATTTATTTAAATAAATAATATTTATTCTATAACAGGATAAGCCTCTTCCTAATGATCGGCGACTTTCCGAGATAATATAGATTTCAACATTAATCATTAAAAGAACCTTTGAGTAAATAGTTCAAAATGCAATTCAATCCTTCCACCATACAATGTCCCAATTAAATATAAGACATGGAATTCATCAAGTCTTATTTTATTTAATTATATGTATTCGATCCTTAAATGCACAACTCAATAATGCAAATTAAAAACTCCTTTCTAATTTCATTACGCTTTTGGCGAGGACTCTTTGGGTTGTCATTTTATCGAATCCCATAAGGACATTTCTCTTATTTTAATAGTAGTGGTAGATTCTTTATTGATCATATTATTATCTCCATGTACAACTTATTATACCCAAGCGTACCCTTTGATATACCCTAAGGGTCTTAATGAATAAGTCAAAGTATAACTCATCATACACAAGATACTATGATGATCTCAAGTCCAAGGATCACTTGTACTACTATCACTACTGAGGAATTCTATTGTGATGCAAGTAAAACTCCATTAGGTATTCCTTGGCTTGAGCCAATGTTCGATGAACTTATTCTCTAATAAGCACCTACATACTTGCTTTTAGTGTCTCCACAAATGATCAATGAGATCAATCATCCTCATCCAATGAGCAAGCAACGTATGTACAATATATCCGGATTCACTAATCCCCAATTTAGTAATCCAATGATTGGGAACTATTTTAGTTTTTAAGCTTTCTAAGAATTTAGATCTCATTAGAATGATCATCATCATTATTCTAAAAGCATTGCTTAAAACTATGGGTTTATCGTTTATATTATAAAACAAAGATCATGTAGATAATTAAAAGCCTTTAATAAATTAATACTTTTATTAATAAATGAATAAGATTATAAAGTATATGCTTTATCATCAAAACATGATCGGGCTTGTGTGCATATCATTTTCAATCTCCCACTTTACTTAAAGCCAATCGCCATTGTATCTTATACTCTTCTTCTCTCTAAGTGACGATTATCCCGCTACTGTTGGATAAGCTTTAGTTAATGGATATGTAATGTTGTTCTTGAGAGTCCACCATCTCTATAGTGATTTTCCATCTTTCAATGATTCTTATAATCAAATGAAAGTGCCACAACACATGTTTAGATCCAAGATGAGACTTATGAACTATTCCTAGTTCATTAATGAACTTTTTAATCCAAACAATCAACTCGCAAAGCCTTCATTTATAGCTATATACTTTGTCTTTATCACTAAACCAAAGAACTTTTTGGCTTTTGTTTTGGAACCTTCCAATTCAACGCACCACCGCTCAAGATAGCAGCGCTTTACCTTAAAGTGGATTTTCCATCATCTCGTCTCATCTACGAAAAACTTGAGTCCTGTTAAGCCCTCTAGTTTTAATTAAGACCCACCATGAATATGATCACATCCTTAGTGCCTGGGTAAGCACTTTAAGATGTTTTTCACGATTTCAAATTGAACTTCTCCATAATATAATGATGAACATCAGTCTCGTACATTTCATTGCATACATGATTGTAGCTCATGCTTAACCTCTCTTTTCGTTGTGAGAGTCTGTGGGGACTATTAAAGAGATACACTCCATAGCTCATCGACGCTGAGACATCTCGAGTTTACCATGCTAAACGCTAATTTTAGCATCAAATGAATATACGTTCTTTGGGTTGTCGAGCATCCTCTTAAATCTATCTATATAGATTTTATCCCCAATTAAGATACTCTTCCCAAACCATTCATGGAGGAATGTTTAGACAACTTTATCTTTTCCGATCAGAGCATTGATAAGTTATTCCTCATCCGTATATATCAACATATAATACTAGAAATTTCATCGACGCCCCACTCGACCCTTTTGTACACACTAGAAATCTTACCTCATCGAATGTAACTGGATCATCATCTTCTATGATGCGTTGTACCTCATCATCATCATCCATGATGAATCCATACCTCCTAGGTATCTTCGGTAATATTCAGGATTACGATTCGATTGCCAGGTACAATAGGTCCATCTCTGAGTTCCTCTTATTTGACTTATAGTGTTTTGTGGTTCTTGAACTCTTGAGATCTATTATCCTCCCACTAGCCCTTCAATAATAAACACATTTATCTTAGAAGGCGGCGTGTTTCGCAACAACACCTTTTGTTAAGTAGGATTATAGAACATATACCCTAAACTTACTTTAGGATGTCCACAAATTTTACTTGTCAAATCTTGTCCCAAGCTTATCCTTTGAAACCTTTTCACATAGTTGGACAACCCTTATCTTAACATACTTAAGATTAGGAATCCTCCACCGCCCATAACTTTTATGGAGTCTTGAAATGGGATTTTGAGGTTACCTTTTTACGTAGATAATACAATGCATTTCTAGGATACATGACCCTAGAAGGATCTTTGGAATGTCGGTAAAATCATTATGGACGCACCATGTCCAACAAGGTATGATTTTTCCATTCAAATACATCAATCAATTATTGCGTATCGAGGCGTCCATTATGAAAAAAACCATTTAAGATGATTTAGAAACTTATTTCACAAGTATTTATTCCTTGATCTAATAAAAGAATCTTAATACATTGTCAATTTGTTTCACTACGAATTCTTTTGAACCTTTCAAATAATTTATACTTGTATTTCAAAGTAATACACACATTCAACTCTTTGAATGATTATCTCCTTTCTTATACTAATTTGTTCAATATGCAAAATTATTTTCACGTAAATCAAGTATACAAAATTTATTCAAAAGTAATATTCGGATTCTATCTAAAACATTATTATTATAAATAGAACAACAATTGTTCTTAATTATAATACCAAAGATTTTATTGTCCAACAATTAAATGGAAATAATATTTAACAAGAACCGGAATACAATAACAACTTATTGACTTAATAGATTTGCCGTAGCATTGTTAAATTATAAGTTTACACGCTAATCGAACCTTTTGCTTTCATTTCCACACATAGGATTACTTATATTTGTTTAGATTTCTACTTACCTTGGGTCCCTTCATAAATCTATATTTATGACAACCAAAAGTCGTTATCATCAATACCCAAGTAGAACCTTGACTTAAAGAAAAAATTATTTTAAATCATGAACTAAGTTTATTGTAACAAAACTACTAAGCTTCTTTGGTTAACCTCTACGCGATGAATCTTCATGATTACTTTCCATTATTATTCAGGGCTTATTACGTTGGAAGCAAACTCTTTCTTTATCCGGTATCGATTTTGTTCTTATTATCCTTTATTTTGCCTTTCTATTTACCTTCTTTAGAATCGTTCTTCTTTTCGAAGAAGATCCTTTTCGCCCCTACCGGTAAAAGATGGGTCTTTCTTGGTTGGAAAATGACTCTCATCATTTT